>JARFOD010021764.1:0-10949 GCA_031763545.1 Mopalia muscosa
CTGGCTGCTTGACCTTAAAGCTATCAATAGCTAAAAGGCAAGAGAGCGAATCACTGCAGATAACGGCTTTCTGTAGACGTGCTTTGAGATTTGGTCTAGAGCCAGCTGCCACCCTGTCTTCAGTCTTCGATTCATCGGTGTAGATAAAGGAGTGATTCTCATAACCATCCCTTATCTCACCAAATCTCCGCTGAAAAAGAAGCGGACATGTTTCCGACTTCTTTTGATCCCTAAGATCAAATAGAAGTCTAGGTCTTGAAAACAGCCAAGGCGGAAAAGACGGAAAAGAAACAGGTGCAATATCTTCTAAAATAATTCCAGCATTTGCTAGTGTTTGAACAAGAAGTCAGCAAAAGCAAGAAAGCACTGCAATCTGAGGAGGTAAAAGTTGTGTAATACAAATACTGATTCTCACACCAACATGATTGGGATGGCCTTTAAATTGTTAGAGTTCAACAGGGACCACAAAATTTGCTAGCAATCTATTTCTCTGAAAATCAATTTAGCACACATCAAAGTCCTTTTATCTGCAAACATGTATAAAAAAAATTGATGAATCTGCTTCATTTGACCTTAAATGAACTCAAACTCGGGCTTTCGTCGATTTGACAAACAAAATTGATAAACGGATAAAATCAACGTAACAAATGCCCAGAACAAAAACATTTCACTGTCTTATAATAGAACACAGAACTTGATGACCCTTAGCAAATACTTAATAAACTCTGTGGAGCGGTGTTTTGCAAAACATCAATACAAATCTATTAGCTAACGAGACTACAAAATAATGATGATGATTTCAAAAGACTAGAAAGCTTCGTTCAAACAATGCATGGTTCAGACAACATGATGTAGTAAAATAAGGGTCCCATAAAATCATTCAGTGAATAACTGAGCTAAATACCCTAATTGTGTATATATCAATCGCCGTTAAATAAGCGAAAATAGCCTGTAAAACGAGAGTTAAACAGCACTTAATCAATATGTGTTTTAGGCCACAAAACCTTCGGGATATACCTTTTTACGTTTTGTTGTGGTGCTCCAGAAGATCAAACGTTTTGATTCCCGTTCAAAACTTAATCTTAAGTAAAACATGAATGACTACTTTTCAAACTGGCCTAACTGGTGCAAGTTTAACATTATCCGTTTACAAACTTATATGACAAATCTTTCTTTCGTGTTGATTTTTTATTTATATAAAGAGCCGTACTAATGACATATTTAGCTAGTGTAACACATCGTATATTTGTTGTCTGTCTTGTTTAATGGTGTTTTGTGTCTTAAACCATATACCCCGCTTTTCATCTACAACAAATCAATTTATCCACTACTGACTTTTCACGGCTTCAATCAGAGAATAAAGTATAGGTGTCTTATCCCTATATGTCCACAGAAATGTTTTATACTTATGTACACAGATCAATTTCAAATTCCGGAAATGTTTTTGTACATCTTATATTTCAGACAAACCATTCCCGTGGTTGGTAAAGAAGCGTATCCAACTCCCACGGGATATTCATCGGAATGATTCTTAACATTAGTTAACTCGCATTCCTAAATGACCTGGCAAAGTTTTGATTAAGCAAGCACTTAATCCTAGGTTATTGCATCGACAACTTGCATAGTGCTTCCATTAAAGTTAATATTTAAACCATTACGGACATTGAAAGAGAAAAAAATGTATATAAATTGATAACGGTGTAGTTTAGATTTTTTTCGAAGCAGATATCTTGGAGTTTTTATATTAAAAAGGTATTGAATTTGTGAACGGTAAAAAACAAATTTGACTCAAACAAGTTAGTTCTGAATTGATTTTTGTTTTTCAAAGAATGATTATCAAAACTCGACGACGAGATATTAATCCGCTTCCACTGTGCTGTGACATAAATGTAAGCGAAACAAGCTTGATAGCATTGGGGAAGCAGGACACAAGACATGATAAATCGTTATGCGGACCTAGAACGAAGCAATAGCTGTCATTTCTAATGAATCAGAAGCCCTGTCCAAAGAGTACTTGCTTTAAACATGACATACCAGACAACAACCATAACTTGAAGGCTGTTTGGCCAAATGACAGAACCAATACCTGTCTTTTCTATAAACCGTAACCAGTGCCAAACGAATACAGCTTTATATCAAATGTAACACAGCACCATAAAAGGTATTTGCCACAAATGTCCAGACAACATATATTTGTTACAGACTCTTCAGACACCCTTCTTGGTGTTAATCGATTTGAATTGTTTTGTCTACATCAATAAAACACACACAGGAATTAATGCAATACAGCAGCGTCTATGTTTCGTTGACAATCCCGGTTGACTTAAACTTTATAATAAATAACTATAACCGATTAACGTGTTTTATTTATATAGCATATATGTAACAGAAAGTATTCAGAGTATCAGTTATAATAGTTTTTACACTATCAGTTAAATCGACAACTGGCCGTATTTTTGTGGTCAGTGAGTCCGCCTACCAATTCTACTTGGACGGGTCCGCCTATCCACCATGTGTTGTATACAAAGTATACATTCTTACTTTAGGTTGACATACTAACTCCATCATACATCGATTGAGTTATAGTTTTGTCTTTAATATCGCCCTTACGACTATTTCACCACATTATGGCAATGCAATCCAACCGTGTATACACCTTACTTAATGCACCTTCTGACATATACTCTTTAAAAAAAATATATGGCTGTAATGGAACCCGTAAAGTTTCGTCAGTCGTGGTTCTGGTGGAACCTTGTGTGGTTATGTATGGAACCCTCACAGCAACTGCAACTAATACTTCTCTGTTTCTTATGTCAAAGAACCATTTATTATTTTTTTTCGTAATGGCTCCACATAGAACCATCCTCTTTTCCAAATAACCCTTAAAGATCATTTTTTCTAATAGCGTATCAGGTCATGTTAGCTAACTGTCGTTTGGCTCTCAAAACGAGATCAAAGTGAAATAGAGAAAACACATAGACCGTTCGTATGAAGATAGCCCGTTTCAAAAAGTGTCTGCCTCTGTTAGGATATCATGTTAAACAGAGAGCAAGATTTAGGCTTATTCCTGATTGTCTTTCTCAGCACTGTCTCATTGCAGGCTTTGAATAGATGTGTATATAGTTAAGTGTGACAGGGTGTTGAAATCAATACAATTAGAAATGTTATATCCCCTTAGTTACAACAAAAATATAGCGCAACTGTGACACCGTGGGGAATAAATTGTCAATTCGTGACTGACCTTGTCTGCAAACGATTTTACCTGTTTCGTGAAAATCTACTCCTAATTTGAAGTCAATATATTTAAACAACGGTTTATGCCGCATTTAAATAGCTGTACTGTGAACTGCCAGCGGTCAACGGTCAACTGTGAACAAATATTAACCCTGTCGATATTGACGCCAAATACGTATTAGTAAGCAGTCACATGTTCCTGTATCGCCATGCCGTCAAATATCTTCATTGATATTGTGAATGGACAAGAATTTGTCAAGACGGCCATTTTTGTTTGAGTCACCTCGCCGTTTTGCGCCCATTCACCGTTTTAATAGAGGCGTGTAGTATGTGAATATAGGCATATATACATGCAGTTGTCACACAGAATGGTCCTCCAGTATTGAACCATATCCACCTCTCCAATGCGGGATACATCGCAAAACTAGGTGATACAATATTTCTCTCAGTATTGAAGCAAATACCCTGATGACATCTCCATCAATAGTCGTGTGGACAAATGCCTCCAGCTATATGCTGTGTCACGTGTGCTTATATTTAATTTTGCCATTTCTTTCCCCAATTCTGTTCACTTTTTATTTTGTGTTCGTGTCACCTTCTGTTCAGAGCGGTGGGGGTATCAGTTAATGATGTGTGGACAAATCTTGTCTGAGTAAGATACGAATCTCAAACACGATGACAGCAACAAAACCCGGGAATAGAACAAGTCTGAAATATATCTGTGTTTTGCAAAGATTTGTGCATTAAACAAGATGGCCAAAGAAACGTTTAATAATGTGACGTTATGCCATCTGGGCGCATTGGTAAAAACAAGAATATAGCGCTTTGGTTCATTTCGGATACAATGTTATAATGGATTTATGTTGTTTGATCGAGGTTTAACATGGTGCAAACAGTATTTAACTTATGACGTCTGATTATCCACTTATCATTGTGCCTTCTTTAATGCGGTGGAAAACAGGGGAAAATATCCTATACTTGAGATCGACAAACAAAGATCAGTAGACTGACACACTTAACACCGAGTCGCGGGTTGTCATAATGGAAAGTCCTTTAAAATAGATCATTTTACTCCAGAGACACTAAAATTGTCATGAGGCTTTAATGAAAACAATAACAGTAAAATGGATAAACAGTATTCCATTTGCTGTGGTACGTTCTGTTACAGGGAATAAACGATGTAATTGATGATTTAGTAGCCTAATGGTGAACGCAACGTCGGCGTCAGTGGTAAATACATTTTTTATTAAAATGTTTCACCTATCACAGTGATGAATGTTGCACATTTGAAGCGCAGTGAAGAAGCCGGAAAACAGTGAAGAAACCGGAAAACAGTAGAGTTTAGATAAAGCCTACCTCACAGGGTGGAACAGGCTGATCTACCCGCCACGATAGGTCATGAGAATGTAGCTGGGCTGCTAGCCTCTGCAGGCGGACAGCTCATCAAGTTCCTCCCAAGTGCAGTAGGCGTTCGGTTTAGCTCTTTGTGTTACTAGCAATGATTTAAGATCTGTTTTACAATAAAATTACATAATTCAGTATAACTATATATTTATCTCGGCAGTTGTGTATCTTTTAATTATTTTATATTATCTGGTGTATAACAACTGTGTATAGTTCAACGTCGTCAGTGAAGTATTTGATTGCATAGTTCAACGTCGTCAGTGAAGTATTTGTTTGCCTAGTTCAACGTCGTCAGTGAAGTTTTTGATTGCATAGTTCAACGTAGTCAGTGAAGTCTTTGATTGCATAGTTCAACGTCGTCAATGAAGTCTTTGGCTTCACTTTATTGCCGATGTAGATCCCACAATAAGAAGCAGTACACGCTAACAAAATCTGATTACATTGCATGTTTATTTTTTATATTACATTTTTGTTTAGTACATTATAAATTGATTGCCCAAGTCCGTATATTTACTCAAGGATGGTAGGCCCCTTCGAGATCAAAATTTTCTATTTGTTAATACGAAAATTCACATTCACGTTGAAAAATTGCCTATTGACCAAAAATAAAATGCTAGAATTCGAGCAGAAACCACCCGGCTGTACACTGACAATGCACTTAATCACGATTTTCAAACTTACAGTTAAAGGACTTCTAATTAGAATTTTTGTATAATTGTTTCACTAAATTCAGGATAATAATGTGAATTTTTGTTTTTACAAATAATTTAAAAAATAGACAACTTTTGACCTCAAAGGGGCCTACCATCCCTTTATGCCATGTTGATCACTTTAGGGTCCGCTTTTAGGCCTGCATCTGGGCGATTACTACATATAGTCAAAATTGATCCGGTTGACTTTTGACGACTTCATTTCGGGCATTTCAGTACTTTTGCTCGTCTTACTCGATGATCTAATGACACACCACATGGCTTAATGTTGAGTCTCTGAGTTTCGTTAGAGAACAGATTAACTTACCATGCAACGGGAATCTCAAATATAATCGGTATAACTGTTCATTAATATGTGTTTTATCAAAACTCTATAGAGTAGATAGGTACTGGGTATTACAACAAAATGACAGGTGGTATAACCGGACTTCTTGAGTAATTATCAATTTTAGTTTGATCAGACGTTCTTTTTATATCAATTTTCTTGGAAGACGCTGTGGTGATTTCAGAATACTCTTATATACCCCAATCCAGCCAATTTGTTCCAAACTATAATAAGGTTAACTCATTCTGTTCCAAGCGAGGTGAAATGGGGATCATAACTCGATCAAAATTGGCAAATTGATAGTCGGAGCATTGCTAAATTTATTCCCAATGTGTTAATAATCCAAAAGACACCAGCAGTTCTGTCGAGTTTTATCCTTATGAGTTGAGTACAGCATGGGGGTAAATTAATGTGTTAATGTATCTGCTGTAAGGAACTGCCACTGTTTGCACATATTCGAAATATATTCAAGTCGATCAGTCATAATATTGTATTTACTTTTTTTTAAATCAATGCAAAAATATTAATTATTGATATACACACTATTTAAGACTGACTATAGGTGTATTAGGCCAACATCCATGCTTTCGTCAGCTCTTTTTTGTGACATCTATCTTAGATCAGTTGCATGTAAACATTGTATGTATTTGTATTGTTTTAATAATCGTGTTGTTGTGAGGCGACTGTGTAAACCTCATGTGATCAGTATAGATAAGATCAAATCATGTTTCCAATACATGACGATGTCAAGGAATATTTGTCCAGATTGTCTCTAAACAACTGTACAATGTAGGTCTACCGCTGTGACATTTACGAATGAGCAGATTTACGGGACTTGAACATTGCTCTATTAGAACTGTGAGTACTTTGGGGAAGGTGAAGTTTCTGGAAGAAATCATTTGTTTTATGAACAAGAACGTGACAAACTAATTTGTTTCAAACCTAAGCCTCGATTATTTTACAGCCATGAGTACTTTATCACGGCTTGAAAGGTTTTCGAAGGCTTTTGAAAAGCTGTTAATCATAGCTGATAGTGTCCGGAGCGGGAATACCCGGCTAATCTGTCCGTCTTAAAACACGTCTAAATTAACTGATTAATTTGGACTGAGATCGTGGTTAGGACTCCGGCATGACTTTCATCAGGTTGAGAGAAATCCGATTTGTGTTTGGTTCAGTTTCAGTCAGAAAATTCCTGGTTTAACCTAGCCAATATTTTTAGTGAAAGCCACATTGTTTTGAGTTCTTCCGGAAAAGGGATGATTTTACTCAGGGCTGTTTGTTCATATATATTACATCAACACTGAACATTTGTTTGAACAACGCAAAATGTTTCTTGGCAAAACTCTCTCTGGTAATATCAAAAAATGGTCACCTGTGAACAGCCATCTGACTGCAAACAAAATAGACACCCATTGTAGGGCCATCAATCTGGCTAAGGACAGTTTATTTAAAGAGTAACAATGTTATCTTTACTTAGCACTGTTATATGTCATTAGAGTCATATTTTGTAAGAATGTAGTAGGGTGCGGTCAAACTAGTATTTAATCGGCAAAGTTCTATAATTGTTATCAAAAATCTTTGGAGGGACATCATTTGTATAAGTTCAACAAATAAATTCGTTTATCTAAAAGACTAGCCCTTGAACTAAAGAAGGATAGCTCAATTTTTCGAAATTGTTCTGAGAACTATTTCAGAGGAATTACTGGTCTCTTCTACAACCTCTGGTAATCGTATACAACCACACAGCATATCTTTCGGAAAACATTGTATAAACAATCCAGGCTAAAGTTTCTTAGATGAATCGTTTGGGTAGAATCGGCCGAAAACAGAAGTGTCTTGCAATAGGCTTTTAAAGGTTTGCTACCAACTCAATCTACCGCAGGTGATTAAGCTGTCTTTCTTTACCAATGGAGGTGTACATCAACATATGTCCAATGACAAGTGGAGAGTCTTGTCTACTGAGGTATAACTGTTGACACCTTGTCACACACTGTATGAAATAAATACTCACTGAAAGTAAGATATGTGTTAAATTTTTAAAAAGTCAGATCTCGGATTATTGCTGAATATTGGTTATAAATGGCCAATTAATTAATTATTCACGATATGTGTGACACGTAGACACGGTATGTTAGAATAAAACGTGGTTTTTTTTTTTGCAGTTCAGTATTTCACATATGGGCGAGCAGCTGCCAGCTTCCTGAGTCTGGGTCACAACAACACAAAAATTGATTTGGGTTCCGTCTTTTACCGTAAATATCCACTTGTTGGCTCATTCAGTGCATTAATTAAAAACAAAGATATCGATCATACTCTACTTAATGTCTGACATAGACGTTTTTAATACTGGAGAATAAAATTGGGCAGTGTCCTGCAATCTGGGTTGGAAAACACTTTATCAAAAAGGCCTGTCAGTTATTGTAATCACTAACTAAGAACAGGAAGCGGCCCTTTCAACTGGTGGTAGATTCAATGTCAAATCACAAGTGAGATAAAGAGCAGAGACAGTTTGCTTACTTTTTACATCGTTTTTCACTTATGTAGTTGCTACATTGATTATTGATTGGCATAGTGGTATTTGGCTATTTTCACTTACATGGCGGCGGTGTAAGCAGATAACTTACAGAGAGCTTACCATTAGCAGACAGTCAAAACTATTAAAACCGTTGTGTTTTACTATATTAAACAAATTCCATCCGTACACAGGATGGCCAGGATTCGTACCTACGCCTTACTAAGGTTATCCACCTTCCTTGAACGGCTTTTAAAGAAAAACCAAATAAAATGGCACGTCTGGTACGAATCTAAATTAAACTGAGTTAAAAAAGAAACTTCACCCTCATTAGGATGTCGATAAGTTGAACATATAAAAAAGCGGTTTTAAATAATGAACTGGCCTAAGTTTCTGGTAATAACAAGTAAAAACGAAAATAAGCCTGTGACCAAACTATCGCCTTTCGGCTTAAATAAAACATTAATAGCAACAGCTGGCACACTTAAAAATGTAAGCAAATTGCGGTCTGGTGATATTCTGGTGGAATGCACTAGGCTGCAACAGGCAGTTAATCTGATGAAACTAACTAAAATTCTAGAATTGCCAGTAACAGTCTCACCCCATAGATCACTTAATAGCAGTAAGGGAATCATCCGAGACAGAGGTAGAGATCTCTCTGATCTTTCAGAAGATGAGATCTGCACTGAGCTTAGAGAACAGGGTATAACTAATGTCAAACGCTTCACCACTAAAAAAGATGGTGTTATAATTAAATTAAATACATACTTAATAACTTTTGAATCTACTACAGTTCCTGACCACATCTATGTTGGACCTTACAGGATGAGGGTGGATGCCTTCATCCCCAACCCTACAAGGTGCTTCAAGTGTCAAAAATTTGGACACGGTAAGACCCAATGTAGAGGTGGTCTGGTCTGCTTTCATTGCTCTGAAGAGGGCCATGAGGGCTTCGATTGCAAAAACACAGTAAAATGCTGCAACTGTAATGGGGCCCACATGGCCTCCTCCAAAGATTGTAGCCATTTCATCAAGAAAAGAACATTAGTTATACCGAGGCTCGGCGTCTTGCCTCTGTCTCGGATGTTCAAGGATTTTCCTAGTCATATGCCAACGTCACTAGGAAGGTGTCTGTTGCTACCCAGACAACTCTTATGTGGCCAACTGGGGACACCACCCTTTCTGTTGATAACGTTAACACCGGCCTAACGAAAACTGCCACATCCACACAGACTGTAATAAAAAATCCGTCACAGGAAGAAAAAAAAAACAACAGGTCAAAAAAAATAACAAAAATAAAACGGACACACAAACAAAAATTAAAAAGCCAACTGGCCAGGATGTCCGCCCTTCCAAGGCCACAAGGGATGGTGTTCAAACGTTTCAGTTTGAACAGCCCATTAATTGTCAAAATATAGAGAGGGCTGTTCCCCTATCTCCTAAACCTTCAACGAGTGTGTCGGAGACGGTTACCACCTTAAACCGCTTCGATGCCTTGGAAAAGATGGAGGTTGACACCAGGCCTCCTTCTACATCTCGCGGACGAGGCAGAGTTGCGTCGAATCGCAACACATCGACTGTGTCGGGTGATCCTATAGAGGATTGCCCGAAACCGAGGGAAGCTAAGAGCTACTCCCCAATTAAAGTGAAGTCGAAGGTCAATTCTGGACCACACATTCGCCACCCTCCTTAATGGATTAATAATACAATGGAATTGTCGAGGTCTGAAGGCCAATATGACTGAGACAGGTCTTCTGGTTCAGTCGTATAACCCATCAGCCATATGCCTTCAAGAAAGTCACTTGAAAACCTGTGACGAAGATAAACTCACTTTAAAAAACTTTGCCCTTTATAGTACATTATCAGATGATATGGAGAGAGCAACTGGTGGCTCCTCCATAATCATCAACACAAACTTTATCCACAGTTCTGTGGCTCTTGACACTGAGTTACAGGCTGTGGCCGTTCGTGTTTCTTTTGCTAAAACTGTTACTTTATGTTCTATTTATGTTCCACCCAAATCCTTCCTTTCAGTTAGCACACTAACTCATCTTATAAAACAACTACCTACACATTTTATTTTGTTAGGGGATTTCAACGCCCAAAACCATTTGTGCGGTAGTGATTCCCTCAGTAAGAAGGGCAAAGTTTTAGAAGAGTTTTTGTCACTTGTGCTACTTTAATGATGGTTCTGCCACCTACTTGCATCCAGGTAATGGGGCCTACCCTGCAATTGATCTTACTGTCACAGATGGAGCATTTCTCCAAGGCTTTTCTTGGAAAGTGCATGATGATCTCTGCCGCAGTGATCATTTCCCTATCATCCTTGAGCATCTCTCATCCAATTCGTTGGACAGAATGCCAAGGTGGAAATTTGACAGAGCAGACTGGCACTCATTTGAAACGATCTGTGAAAACGAGCTCGACCCACAGATCGATTTAGCAGCAGATGGTCCTATGGAAACCTTTACTAAAATTATGCTATCTGTTGCAGACAGAACCATCCCAAAGACCTCGACAAACCCAAAGTCCAAAAGTAAACACTTGTATGATAATGACTGCAAAAATGCAAAAAAAGGCGGAGTGTCATTTTAATAAACATCCACTGCCAGGCAATTTGAGCCAAGTGCGTATCACTAGAGCGAGAACTAGGCGCACGCTCAAAACCAAGAGAAGCAAGTGTTGGCCTGTCCGGCATCACTTCTAAGACATCTATGCGTAAGGTTTGGAACATGATTCAGAGATTAAAAGGTAAAAACAACAA
>JARFOD010021775.1:0-10949 GCA_031763545.1 Mopalia muscosa
AATCAGCTGGGATATATATCTTGTCATTGGCAGAATCGTGTTCTCATGTTGTTAACCAGTTTTTTTTTTACCTTATAACGAGATAGATGAGAAGATTTTGGGGTTCTTTTTCATCCTCTACCCTTTCACGTTAAGGATAGGTTAATTTTATTTCGGCGTAAGGACAAGTGCCTCGCGCTCTCCTCTACTTGACTTCCGGATAGCTGGTTCAAAATGTTGATTTCCGGGTACCGGGAAGTGGAAATAATTATGTGAAGTATCGCAAATGACATGGGATGACTTAAAGGCCCTGCAGGATGAGTAAGTCTGGTTTTACTAAACTTCCGCTGACTGCGTTAAAGTTATTTCGCTGGGTTTTGAATACCTATCTTCCATAGACGATTTTCTTTTTCGCTGTTGGGTACAGCTATAGAGTCGGAAAGAAGAAGTTACATAGTTCTATGTAAAACTCTTACTTTGCCACCACTATCTGCATATCTAACACGATGTTCTTTAAGGGTGCCTTATGTTATAGGTGTGGACGTTTCTGTTTGACACAAGGACAGACTTTGGTGACGAAATGTTCTATTTGTTTCTTCGTGTGGGGCCAGTAAAATCTATCTCGTACTAATTACAAAACTCTATCACATCCCAGGTGATCCATCTCCTCCTGAAGTTCTCTGAATATCATTGGTTTAAACTTGACCCGGGTCACAATCTGTTGTTTGGGTCCAGATGACGTAACAAGGATATTATCAACAAAACTGAGCCTTCTCCATTGATAAAGGAAAGCTACGGTACAAGGTTCTAGGGAAGAGTTAAACACATAATGGAATATTGGCTTTTTTTGAGATCTCAGAATAGATAGAGCTGGACCTTTGATGCGGTCTTTTTGTTGAGGATGGCAAAGTTCTTCTTTGGAGATTTCAGGTAAAGGTGTTTTGAATATGTCAGTAGAAGACACATAGACCGAGTTACAGGTAAGTGAAGAAATCCAGGTTGACTGTCCGTTATTTAGAACTTCTACCGATCAGCATCAGAGTTTGCTCTTCCTGGTCGTTACTTAATTTCGAAATTGAAATCTGCTATTTCGGCTAACCAGCGATATGTTATTGCATTCAACTTTACAGAGCTCAAACCATACGTAAATAGATTATTGTCTGTATATACTACAAAACGTGGGGCATAATACAAAAAGTCCCTAAACTTTACAGTGACAACCCATTTCTGAGCGAGAAATTCTTGTCTTACTGAAAGCAGATAATAGTTTTTCTCAGCAGGTGACAAAGTTGTAGAGCCGTACCAGACAACTTTTAAGTAACTATTATCCTGTCGTTGGTATAAGACAGCACCAAATCCTTTTTCTGAAGCATCATTATGAAGCACAAAGGGTCGGTCAAATCTAGGATACGCCATCACAGGGGTGTTCAACACAACACGAATTTTTTAAAGGTAGGTTGATTTGAAGGAGCCTGTCCCAGTCTCTGTTTGAATTTTTTTCGTCCTTTTACACTTTCGGTTGGTTTCACTTTTAGTAAATTATACAGGGGTTTGGCTATTCTTGAAAACTGCTGGATATACTTTCTATAATATCCAACCAGCCCTAATAACTTTCTAAGATCTTCAATATTTGATGGTTTCTTCGCAATCAGCAGGATCCATCTAATATCCTCCTTCAAATAACAACTGTCTGACTGTTTGTCTCTGTCTATCTTATTCAGTCACAATAATACTATCTAGCCATGTTTCATCACCAGTAGTCCTGTCATGTTGGTTTTTTGCATTCAAAACATGACTTAATTAAACTGAAACATCAATCCAGCCTAAATATGGTATCTGTGTACCATTAGCACCAGATAACTGTTGTTGAGGCTGACCTAACAATAATCAGATATCTTTAATTTCTACATGTGGTAATTTCCTTTGTACCCAATCTTCTGCATTGTTTACCACTCTGGATGAATAGTTTTTAATGGTTTTCTCAAATGTCAAAGTTCTATCATTAATCTCTGTGTTACTCTTCAGGTACTTGTGGGATAAATCCATAATATTGACCGTACCTGTCCTTCAGTTACGGTCGACTGTCGTTTCCATGCAAATATTTAGATGGGGACATTCTGATCGCTAATGGTTACTGGTCTCCTGAATGGTATCTTTAATGCTGGCTAGGTCTGCTTTAAGGTGATCAATCACGTTCATCAATTGACCCTTTGGTTTACTTTTTGCGCTTAGCGTTTTTGTACGTTGGAGAGATTGGCCATCTTACTAGCAGTTGCTTCTTAACCCGAGCCTTTTGGAAACTAAATCATTTGAAAAGCCAATCTCAAGGGTATTTAAGAACCTCCGTTTTACAAACGCGGGTTCATATGAAAGTTCGGTACCTTTAGAAGGGAATGTAATTCTTTGCCTTAAATCTAATCAGCGCACAAGGAAGGCAAGCAGTGTTTCATGCGGAGTCTGTGACGACCTTGTCAATTCAGGGAAGAGGCCTGTTGCATCTTTCACTTGGAAATGCCAGTATTAAATCTGACGAAGTAATGTCAGTCTTGTTTCTCTTCGATAATTTCTAAGCTCAAGACCAGGTGTTATTGACTTCATGACACAACCTCTTTCTCTTTCTAATTTTTCTCTAATGCAGCGTCAAACTCCAATTCAAATATGTCATTCTATTTCTCTGCCCTCGATTTCCAATCTGGCCACTAATGTTCAAATCACGTATCCATGAGTCTCCTAGGTCGGCAGCTTCAGGCATCATAATTGGTGTAGGCAATCAGTGTTCTGCTTTCAACAGGAACCTTGTCACCTACTCAGTTTCATTTAAATATTCGAATATGTGATTTTGCAAGCCAGTGATGGTTCCAACCGAACCAGTATACTTCTCCATATGTGACATAATTAGCCCCATACATTTAAATTTTGACAGTTCTGTGGATTCACCTGTGGACTGGGACAAATCTAAGTAGTCCACCAGCTCCACATGGCCCGATAACAGGGTTTGTATCTCCCACTGTTCCACATCTATTTCCATTGCGACATCTGTCATCATTTGTATCGTTAGTGACCAATACATGTGAGCAAATCCTGGTTACGGCAATAAATGTAACCCCAGGGACGGATTTCTCAGGCAGGCTGTGGAGAAGAACAAACAACAACATTTAATCGGTTGCTATTCGAGGGCTGAACATAATTGCAAGCGATATATTGCTGTTGTTGGTTTTTCTTCGCAGCATGTCTGAGAAATCCGATCTGGGGTTTACACAATCATGACTCCATAGTATGGAACAAATCCTGAACGCACAATCGATTGAGATTTAATATAGCAGCTTTTTGTACTATTTTTATTTCTAAATACAAGTGTATATACTATAGAGTGTATCTTCTTTGAATGGCTTAACAAGAACCCATATCTGTCACATAAAATAATGAGGAAAGTGCAATTGTATAAACTCTATATTTCTTTAATTTTGTGTTGTTTATTGAATGATTATAAGCTAATTTTTTTTATAATTTCAACTTATCGTTTCCCAGTTAAAATATTTTATTGATAGAAAATAAATTTTTGTTCTTAGGTTTAAAACATACTTAAGTACTGGTAGCTTTATTAATACGAGCCCTGCCTTTATGGATTTTAAATAGGAAAACAACCCATGCAATAACACAACAAATCCCGGATAGATGGCTTAGAGCTGAAGGCCAATAGCTCTTCAAATTACAGCCTTAATCCGTCGTTAGAGTTCACCATTTCTTAACTTAATTTAACTTATCTTTTTTCACACTCCGGTCATAGATGTGACATAGGAGGAACAAGTACAAAATTACATAAATTGCATGTCGAAGGACCACAATTCAAATTACATGCATGACCTATAACAGATACTTAACATGTTGCTATGTAAATTATATATCATCATAGTACGTACAAAACAGTCATAAGTGTAAATAATAATTTATGTCTATTGAGATATAGTTTTGACAACTTTAAATTAAGTGCAACAATAACTGACAATAAACAATAATAAGGCGGGTGCAATGAAATTATACTATTATAATAAAACTAGTATACAAAGGTCTCTTAAGCAGTAACAGAAAAGTGTTTGACATCGAATTTCCGTATGGCAGATAAAGCAAGATGACTGATACAAATCATTGACATAATAACAACATTTAGCCTTGTAAAGTACCGGTTAGAGACAAGTTGGACTACGAAATAATTACCAAATGTGCATGTATCATTTCATTGTTGTCGTCATAATGTTTTACAAATTGGTACACACATGTCAGTTTCTGGTATATGTCAATATGCGGTATATGTTGATCAACAGACATATGAACGCAATATATCACTTTTTAGTGGAATGTTTGAGAATAATACACAGGAATGTACCGGTACTCAATTGCTTTAGCACATTTAAATGTTGATTACTAAACAATTGCGAAAGCAATGCAACCCTCACTCTACCACTGTCAGACAGGTAATATTTTGGTATATATTTCTTTCTTAGCCTCTGGAAGAAATTACAAATAAACAAATAATGTATTTCATCACCAATCATATTTAGGTTACACAGTTGGCATGTTCTATTAATTCGTGCTACATTTGCCCATCGTCCTGTTTTGATTGGAAGTCTGTGGTTACATAAGTGGTCTATACTGAATTACTGGTCGATATAACCTTTCTGGTGGAATGGTTAAATATGGTTCGAATAATAAGTTGTGTTTTAATTGAGTATAGAATTTGGCTTTTGTTCATCATTTCTGATACCCATGTTCGCAAGAATTGGCCTTGTAATAGCTGAGATTTATGAGGAAAGGACGAAGCGCTGCCGGGGTTTTGATATATCCACACGTCACTTAAACCAAGCCCATCTAGTTTTGTTTTGACAAACTCTATCCATCTACTTTGTAGAGCACCATTATTACCACAGTTAAAGAGTTAGTTGATATAAAATGAAGGATAGCTTGGACGATTTACCGGTGACGATGCCTGACCAGAAACAGAGTATTCTTGTTTCAATAAACAGTTTTAAAGGATATATTCCTAATTCTGAATACAGCATAAAATGAGGAGTTAATTGTCTTAGTTAAAGTACTTTCTTAAGGAAAGTAGTCTGTACGGTTTTCATAATTTCTATACTTTCATATCCCCATATTTCTGTGCCATAGATTAGGACAGGGATGACAGTATGCTCGAATAATTTGATGACCATGTTTATTGCTATTGGAATATTGTATATTATCTGACATATGGCATACAGAGCTTTTTTTGCTTGATCTGTAATATGTTTTTTAGTTTCTTTAAATGTCGCTGTCTTTGAGAAAATGACTCCCAGATATTTTTGATGATCTACGATTTCTATTTCTTGATTATTAATTACAAATTTAGTTACTTTTTCTACTTCCGAATATGATAATTTAAGTTTTTTTCTACACTTATGTGCAATTTCCATAAATACCAATTTGACAATTGATTCAAGGCATTTTGCAATTTTGTAGGGTCATCTGATATAATTGCACCGTCATATGCATAAAGATATATAATAATCATAAATATAAAATTTGATAAAAAGTTGTCTGATACTAATTTGATACCGTCTACCTTTATAACTAAATATTGTTTTAAGTCGTTCAAAAAAGGCGAAAACAATAGAGGGGAGAGATTTTAACCTTGTCGTACGGTACACCGGAAGTACACGCAAGTTTGGGAAGAGTTTGCTATTTTAACAGTGCATCAGCGTTGAGCGCTGTATAGTTCCCCAGCTATATAAAGTGCTAACGGTAATAAAAAGACAACGTGCAGACGGACGAACTTAACATATAATTATTAGTTAACAGGACAGCTAAGCTGGAAATATAGGTCAACAAAGAGAAATAAATATACACTGTTTATAGTTAAAGTCAGATACACCTCAAGACAATGACTGTATAATAACAAATACAACAATAATTAGAATATTTATGTTTCGATCAGTCTAATAATACATTATGAGAATTTGGGATATAATGGATTATAATAGAAACTTTTTAAATAAAAAATAAATGTACATTATATAATTTTTGCTGTTGAGTTTGGCTTTAATTAGTATGTTGGGTAAGACAGTGTTGGATCTAAACTTTTCCAGACAAAATTGGCAGTGTATGGGTTTTTTTGCCTGTATAACAGACCATATGATTAATTAAAATGCTCTGGCTTTTGAACTGATTTCACGTAGTTTACACTTGAACGGGCGTTCATCACTATGGTATGATAAGTGAGATTTGAAGGCACCTACAGTTTTGAACGCTTTGTCACATATATCACAATGATGTGGGCGATCTTGCTTGTGGTCGCCTCCTCCCAAGTGTACCGTGACATATGAAGGGGGTTTAAACATTTTGTCACACTTAGGACACTTTTATGGCCTATCAGAGACGTGAGTGATCATGTGCAGCCTCAGAATTGATTGATCTTTGAAATTTTTCACACATAATTTGCACTGGTATGGGCGTTCTGTGTTGTGAGAGACAGCATGTTTCCGAGCATAGATGGCAATTTTAAAGGATTTGTCACACTGTTGACATTTACGAGGCCTTTCTTCAGTGTGGGTGATAAAATGTCGTCATAATTCAGTACCATTTTTAGGTTAGGTTTTCTTACAGAGCTTTTAAACATGTGGTCTTTCCTCACTATGGGTGTACCTTACGTTTTTCTCTAATAATTTCCGTGTTTTTAATGTTTTCGGACATTGATCACTTGTACAAGGTTTGTCCGTGCTGTGGACAGACATGTGTGATTTTAAAGACATTTACCAAGCCTTTCTCCAGTGTGGATAATGAAATGTCTTCTTAATTTATAACCAGTTTTAAAAGTTTTCTCGCAGAGCTTACACTCATAAGGTCTCTCGTCACTGTGTGTATACTTAATATGTTTGTGTAAAATCTTTTTATTCTTGAACGTTTTTGGACATTGGTCACATTTGCAAGGTCTATCCGTGCTGTGGACAAACATGTGGGATTTTAACCCACCCTTAACTTTAAAACTAGCGCCACACAACTCACACTTGAAATTCTTATCATTTCTATGATAACATACAATGTGTGCTTTTAATTCACACTCAAACTTGAACGCTTCGTCACACTCTGTACATTTATGAAGGTAAGGATTGTTTTTTCTGTGAGCCTGCACGTGTTCCTTGAATTCATATTTGTCAAAAATGACTTTTTCACAAAATTTACAGTCAAATGGCGTGCCTAGTAAGTGGGACCGTTTGTGTTGTTTCAGCAGACCTGGGGTTTTAAATTGGCGGCCACAGTCGCAAGAGAATGGTGTTTCTGTTGTGTGAGTTATCATATGAGAAACCAGAATTCTATCAGTCTTGAACATAGCCGCGCATAATTTACATTTGAATTCCCGAGTAATTATACTGTGATTTACCATGTGCCTTTGTAGTCCACCTCGATCTTTAAACCTTCTTCCACATTTTGTACATTCATGAGGCTTGTTCTTCCTGTCTGTATGGTAGGTTAATTTATGTTGATTTAGCACGACAATATTGGCAAATGTCAAGTCACATAAATCACATTGGCGCTTTAATCCAGGACAATGTCTTTCTTTATGAAATTTCAAGGCTTGAGCTCTTTTGAAGGCCTTATCACAAGAATCGCATGAGAAATGTCTTTCATCGGAATGAGAAACAATGTGTGCTTTCAAATGACTCATAGTTTGAAATCTATTAGGACACAATTTACAAAGATACGGTCTAGCTACAGTATGGCACACCTTGTGGATTTTCAACAATAAAGGTGTTTTGAAACTCTTCTGACAAACTTCACAACCATAGCTTGAAACATTACTGGGTGAATTTACAGGTGGACTCTCAGCAGACTTCAAGTCTGTGTCAAACTTTTCAAGACATTTGGACTCTTTGGAGTGGTGCTTTAACTTGTGCTCTCGTCGTTCCAAGAGATTTGGGAACTTTTTGCTACATATTTTACATCTGTGCTTCTCGGTTTGGCTTTGATGGTGAGTATCTGCATGCTGTTTTAGATTTGACATAGAGAAGAAAACTTTATCACAAATATGGCAGATATAGGCTTGAAGCTTAAAAACTGTCTCTGGTAACCTTTCTAACCTAACAAATGGCTCAGAGCTAATAAATGACTCAGGGCGGGGCACTATCGCAGGACTAACAACTGGTTCAGGACGAACCACTATCGCACGACTAATAACTGGTTCAGGACCAACCACTATCGCAGGACTAACAACTGGTTCAGGACGAACCACTATTGCACGACTAGCATCTGGCTCAGGTTTAACCCCTGACTCAAAACATATTTTCAAATCTCTGTTCTCCAAATCCAAGACGCAAACTGCCACATTTGTTTGGCTGTAATCAAGCATTGCACAACTGTATTCAACACGTAGGTCACTCTTCTCAATATCCGAACCACTAATGTTGATGTCCAGTTGACTACTATTAGATTTATTCTTATCATGATTGTCATCACTGCGGTCGTTAATAAATTCACGATCAGGTAAATTATCGTTTTCTAGATGCAAATCTGAATTTTCAGTTGGAAAGTCATTGATTTCAAACGGGGAATCCATATTTTCAAATAAGTCAAAAGAACGAAAAACCGTTAAAGTAAAATAATGAAGAATCGAAAGGGTGGCAGTTTTAGAACACCTATGTAACACTAACAACTTAAAAGTGAACGAGTTAATAGGGGGGGACAGGTGAGACAACTCCCCAATCTTAACAGTTGGGAAACTTCAACCTCTCAACAGTGAGACAGCTTCCGTGTCTCAACAGTGGGACAACTCCGTCATGAACGCCAACGTTTCTACAGTTGGGCAGCTTCAGTGTCTCAACTGTGGGACAACTCCAACTCGAACGCCAATGTCTCAGTTCTGTGACCACTTCAAAGTCAACTCCAACGTTTAAATTGAGGTACAACTCTAACGTCAATTTCAGCACCTCAACGATGAGGTTGCGGATGAAACTTCAACGTGTGATCAATGTTTGGACATCACAGGGACTGCTGACACATCGCCATCTGGAAAATGAAGCAATGTTGAAGTATGAAAGTGGTGGTGGTAGCTTAAAAGTACAGAAAACATAAATTTTCAGATACACGATTAGTATTCTGAAATACAAACAAGTAATGTTGAAAAGGTCAAGAAAACCAAAAAGTTTATTATTGGCGAAACTAAGGACAAACGCCTGAACTCCTAGTTGACTATTTAGAATATTTCAATTGGATAAAATATTTGTTTCTTTGATTGGTTTTTAAGGTTATAACTCATCATAATCTATTTACTTATAGGTGAAAGAAATCACCCTCGACGACGGTCTACAGGGTCAATATCATCCAGTATACAGAGTAAGTAACATCATGATCTACAGGGTCAATATCATGAAGTATACAGAGTAAGTTACGTCATGAACTACAGGGTCAATATCATTAAGTATACAGAGTAAGTAACATCATGATCAACTGGGTAGATAGCATGAAGTATACAGAGTAATTAACGTCATGATGTACATTGCCAATATCATCAAGTGTATACAGAATAACATCATGGTCTACTGGGTAAATATCATCAAGTGTACAGAGTATTTAACATCATGATCTACAGGGCCAATATCATGAAGAGTACAGAGTAAGTAACATGAAATACAGGGTCAATATCATGAAGAGTACAGAGTAAGTAACACCATGATATACAGGGTCAATATCACCAATTGTACAGAGTAAGTAACACCATGATATACAGGGTCAATATCATCAATTGTACAGAGTAAGTAACCATTTTGATCTACTGGATCAATATCATCAATTGTACAGAGTAAGTAACATCATGATATACAGGGTCAATATCATCAATTATACAGAGTAAGTAACATCATGATCTACTGGGTCAATATCATCAAGTGTACAGAGTAATTAACGTCATGATCTACAGAGTCAATATCATCAAGTATGCAGAGTAAATAACACCATGATCTACAGGGTCAATATCATCAAGTATACAGAGTAAGTAACACCATGATCTACAGGGTCAATATCATCAAGTGTACAGAGTAAGTAACGGCATGATCTACTTGGTCAATATCATCAAGTGTACAGAGTAAGTAACGGCATGATCTACAGGGTCAATATCATCAAGTATACAGAGTAAGTAACACCATGATCTACTGGGTCAATATCATCAATTGTACAGAGTAAGTAACATCATGATCTACAGGGTCAATATCATCAATTGTACAGAGTAAGAAACATCATGATCTACTGGGTCAATATCATGAAGTATACAGAGTAAGTTACAGTCATGATCTACATGGTCGATATCATCAAGTATACAGAGTAAGTAACACCATGATCTACAGGGTCGATATCATCAAGTATACAGAGTAAGTAACATCATGATCAACTGGGTCGATATCATCAAGTATACAGAGTAAGTAACATCATGATCAACTGGGTCGATAGCATCAAGTATACAGAGTAAGTAACATCATGGTCCATAGGGTTAATATCATCAAGTGTACAGAGTAATTAACGTCATGATCTACAGATTCCATGTCATGAAGTATACAGACTCGTAAAATAATGGTTTACACTGTCAATATCCTCACGAATTACAAAATCCGTAACATAATGATGTACTTGGTTAAAATCCTCACGATCTACAAGGTCAGTAGGCCTTACATAATGCTGTACATGGTCAATATGATCAAGATGTAATTTACTTGATGATAAAGTAGGCGATTTTATGCATAACCTGCTAGCCGAGTAACACATTCACGGGTCGCTGGTTTGAAGGAGCGATTTTCTTATCCCTCTAAATTAATCGCAGCTCGCACTATCTTTTTTGACATTGCAGGCTTGACGGATAATACATCACGAATGTTTCTCACATAGTTTACGAACGGTCTATACGTTTGCATGATAAAAAAAAAAAAAAATTGCACAAACGTAAGTAGCCTGCA
>JARFOD010021786.1:0-10949 GCA_031763545.1 Mopalia muscosa
TGCCCCAGCCCCCCCCCCCCCAAGAGCGTGAGTGTCCTTGATAGTTGGGCTGGTTTTCTCCACAATATGACTAAATGAAGTGTGTTTGTCAGCATCATACTGTTAGTTGATGTGGTGATACGTTCATTTATACAACACTTTACTTTTGTGTTTTGTCATTGAAGATAATAGAAAAGCTTTAAGTAACGCAACGAACTAAGCTCAAATCAAAGTTCAAATCAACATCTCCGGATTTGTTCCCCTTATGTAAACCAAATGACGACAAAACAAAGTGTTTTGGGGGACATTGTTTATGAATAGAAGTCATACACGAAAAGAACTTGTCATAACTTCAATGTCGCGCGTCACATCACATCGTCGGATGACAATGTATATTTTCACAAACAGAATTTATTGGTATATAATGCTGGTGATTTTATACGCGACCATCAACTTTATCCTGGAGAGCTTGGGGTGGGAGGGCACAGTTCCTCAGGAGCATGACCTGAAAAGTAATACAAGTACGTTAATTTAATAAAACTTAGACCGTGCATGTTATCATAATATATTTCTGTCTTCCATGGACTACGAAAATTTTCTTTTTCAAGAGACGTTGGCTCATGATTGATTAACAGGATCATTATTTATCTCATTGTTCTTTACATGGTCAAATCTTGATTGGTGATTTGTCATCTTCCTTTTGTGCCAGTCTCCTGTACAAGTTTGAAACTTATTTTTTTAAAGATGGATTAGAATGGTGGATTAAATACATACTCGGTGAAATACACCTTCTAAATTGGCTATATCATTGGTTGGCGTTCCGAAATCCGCTTGAGTCGGATCAGTATATACCCGACCACCAATGGACAGAGGACATCTAGAGTTCAAAGCGAGTCGGCCTGGTTCCAACAGAAAACAATACACAAAAAGTAACATTTAATAACAAACATCAAATCTGTATTAATTGGTTTCCTGTTTCTTCGTTTTGCATTCAGTGAAATAGCTTTAAGAATGACTAAGCCTACATGTACATATGTATGTGTATCATCTTTTTCTGTTATTTTCAACCTGTTTAAAACAGCTTAGATTAGTTAATAATATATTGAATTAATTTTGTGATAATGGTTGAATAGTTCATATAGAAAAGGAATTTATTAGTTCCCATTATTTAAACACAACTATCGATGTGTAACGTTTTAATCTTTATATTTATAAAGGTGGTAATAGGAACTTAAATTGGAATATACATACTCACCGTTCTCGGTTGCTGGAAGCTGACTATTGAGAGCACTGACGTCACAATTATTGTTGTTCACAATCAGACTGACTCCTTCACCTGCACTGTATCTAAGCTGAACATTTTGAACCCCCTGGTGAAAAAATAGGTATGTGTAAAATAAACAGAGTAAAACTTCATTGTTAAAAAAAGAAAAACATGTTGACCGAATCTGTCAGTTCCTAAAGGCTATTTTTAATCCTTTTAAATGTTTGAACATTTAATATGCCATGACAACCTACATTTCAGTCGATTAGAGAACTGGCCCTACTGGCCAGAGACCCCGAGTTCGAATCCCGGTGGAGGCCAGCAAAAATGTCTTTCTCTACTTTCACAATAAATGATGATTTGATTTATATACAGTTTTCCCAGTGTTCAGGATATTGTGGGATCTATAAGATTAAAACGACATAACTGCTCAGGTTAATGCTATAAGTCGTATTCTGCCTTGGACGGGCGTGCATTTTCGAAATCTGTCAATCTGAGAAAATAAAAACATACCGATGTTGAAGGCACTGTGCACCTTTCAACTCTTTCCCCGAAGAATTGAAGGGAATATGATCTGCTACTGGGGTCGAACTGCAGGTCAAATAAACCTTCAGTATCGTAACGTTCACGGCAGAAATTGGTGGCAATGCCTTGATTTCCGCCGCCATCGGCTTCAAATCGGAAAACAAAGGTGATGTCTACGAAATCTATATTAGCCAAACGCCAGATAACCTCTGAAATTCCCTGAGTAAAGGCTGTTCCACCACGGGCTAATGTGGCATTATTTTGAAAGCTGTACGGGAACACCTGGACAAAGTTTCCAACCTCGTCAGAGCTGATGGCGGTGCTGGTAAAGTTTTGGTCGATTAGGCGCTCACAGGTACCACCTGAAATATATATTTAACAGAAACACTCGTTAAAGGAAGGATTCTCCTACCCCGCCCCTTCCCTCCTTCTGCCCCCCTATGTTTAGCTCTGCTAACTAGTATACATATAGATATGGGCAGATAGGAGTAAACATGGTTTGGTCAATTGTTTCATGAGCTCGATGGGCTGCTCCTGCTAGACATCCGTCAAGAAAAGATGAATGTTTGTTTTCAATCTCTTATTATTCTGTTTTTATGGAGCACTTTTTCGTAAGACAAATTTTCAAAACTAATTTTTAAAACCCAGAGTTTTTATGGAGAACATAACGTAATGTTACAATAAATTGCAAGGGAGATAATTAAGTATATTGTCTCACAAAGATTAAAAGCATGGAGGTCATTGGTTACCCATGTATTTAACCAGAGCATGAAGTTTTGAAGCATGAAACAAAAATAAATATTTTGTATACATATTTTTTCTGTACCAATGAAGAGTCACGATATTGTTTTATGACTGTTTTATGCGTAGATTTTCAACCTACAGCCATTTGCTACTTACTTTGCTACTGCTGTTTTCTTCTAAACTAAATGGTGCTGGCAACCAGACGAAACAGTGGAAAGGCAAGCCCAATAATCAATAGTATTTAGAATACAAAGCACAATACTAACCTACGGGTGGTTCAAGACCATTCTCAATACTACGATCAACGCCTTCAACCCAGTCACATCGACATCCTGTCGTATTAAAGAACAGAGGGATGACCCCAGCTCTCTGGTAAGCATCGGCGATGTACCCCGGCAGAACATTGAAACAAGACTGTGTCTTAAAGAGGCCATCAATTGAGTCTGCGTCCAGGTTAGGTACCAGTAGTTCATACTGATCGGAAGTAATGCTATTGTCCGTTCGGATCTGACAGCTCGATGATAAGATTTTACGGAGTGGTTCTACATAACGACAACGACATAATCTACCAAATATGGCGAACTCTTGAAATGCTGTCGAGCACCTGGCTTCTGCAACGTTTGATTGTTCTCCAAATCCGTTTGCAGACTGCAGAAACTTTCGGGGATCACTTCCATGTGGTGCGTGATCACTGGAACAATCTGACAAACAAAAAGTATTCAGAAATTGGAAAGGCACTTTTTTTATTTGTAATGGTTTTTTATAGACTGAGATGATAAGTTTTGGGATTCTTGCTTTGCTTAGTTGTGGCCTAGTTACGGACCTTTCTTGAAATACATGACGCTTGTAAAGGACTTTACCTCTAGTCAGGAATAGCTTCAACGGGTATTTTCAAAAGATAATTGTATTAACATCATATATATTTAGAAAGCAGTGGACTTCAAGATTCCAAATATAATGTCATATTATGATTCATTTTATTTTATAATGGCATTTATAAAGAAAAACGTAAAATCATTTTTAAAAATGGACCCTTGTTTATGGCTTTTATTTTTCTCAGATGGTTGAAGATTTTTTTTTCCAAACTTGCATGTCTTTGTAGACAAGTATTTAAACGAAAATACCGTCATAGCGTTTGTCTAATTTCAAGTTAGTTTTTGTACAATTGATAAAAATATATGTAAAAAATAAAAATCTGCCTTTAAAAAAATGAATATCAAAAAACTGCCTGACGGTTTTTTATATAATGGCTTCAAGATTATCTGCCAAATTTCAAAGACTTTTATGAGAAATAAACGATCTAAATGATAAAATGCAAGAAAATGTAAGCTGACAAAACAGCCTATTGGTATGTAAATGATTGAACTCCGGATTGTGTTAACATTACTCCCAATAAATAATAAACAACATGTTTTTTTTTAACTGAATGAAAAGGCGAAATAGAGGTTTCTATAGCATTTATTTTTTAATACATAATTTTAAAACAATGTGTTTAAATGACGGTTTTAACTATGAAATTTGAGTGACGCGCGCATAAATTGAAATTAAGCAATTTTGTCAATAACATAAATTGCCTGTTTATCTCGTCTGACAAAAAAATAATTTGTATAATTACTTTACCCTCTCAGCTTAATTCTTGCTGGAATTTTAAATTAAACATTCTATATGCTTGATCAAACAAATCCTGATTACAAATAACTCAAGTGCAATTATCATTTATTAGTAAGTACTTATTCATTTTATGAAGTTGGCTACAAAAGGTAAGGCTGATTGGTATTTAAATTATAACAATGAGTATCGAGCAAGGTACGTTAGGTCGAAATAATAAACAATAAAAGCATCCTAGAGAAAGTATGTCTTCGGAATTAGTGTACATTACTGTGGAACAGTGAACAGTGAGTAACATATTCACTTTTGGTGTTATATTTTTCAGGGATATTATATCGAATTTTCGAGAAACTTAAGACATTTGCGATGGCATGAAAACCAACTTGTATCACTTAAACTCAATTACTGGTTCAACAAAGTTAATTAAACCTGATGGGACAATTTATTGGTCTTTGCTAAACATGGTCGTAGAGACCCCTTTATAAATGTTAACACACCCCATTCAAGAGACTCTTCTGGAAAGCCTCCACTTGCGATTGTCGTTTCAGCGTTGACCAGACCCACTGTTGTGGCCAGAGCAAGAAACAGAAACATTTCGCCTGACGATTTACCAACTGTGAGGACAGAAAACACTAAATTATAGATGAATAATAGAGAATTACAAATCTTCCTGAAATATCAAATATATTCAACTTTTAATAAACTAATGACCACAGCTGCTGCTGAACTGACAGCCATCAAAGCAAACATTTAGTCGTACTCATGTCAAGATACTTTGCAAACGACACTAGACACGAGATTGCCCGCACGACCTATAAAAAGATGATTGGGTGATTGCTTAATGTTATTTCACTAATATGATGTCGGTGTCCTTCGGAAATTAGTCTACGCAATATAACAGCTACTTTCCAAATTCATAGCGTTCAATTTCTAGTGGTTCGTTGTATTATGTCATGATGATAACTTAAAATCGCGTATAAATATTGAGATTCCCTAATGCAGATCTACAGTGTTTAATTACTTATCAATATGCATCTTATTAAGAAGAACTCACCTCTCGACCGGAAAATGAAAAAGCCTTGTCTGGTATAACATTTTATATACTCTCTACCTCCCTGGGGCTGATAATAAGGAAGTTCTCGATTAAAGCAGGGCATTATATCTCAACTGACATGTTTGATCTAACGTTTCATTGGACCATGGTGGTTTGTATGAATTACCTCCGAAATGTGGGCCGATCGTTAGTTATAAATAACAAGACGTAACAAATTGCATTTTTATTTCGTTTAAAATATCTTCATCTGTGACGGTTTGCACTGAAAAATAATTAGAACACGTATGCCACACAACTCTTCGTTACAATGTGTTTTGTGTTTGATAGAAAGTTAATCACCAGCAGTAAATTATGGCCAACTAAACCCCTCAGCCACCCGGCTTTCTAGGTGGTCGTGCGTTCCATTCCCCGACAGACTTCAACCTGCAAAACTCTCTGAACTAGAATCTGTTTAAACTAAGTGTTATCCCAAAATAACGAAAATGACTGGACTCCTCATTTAACCAATGTTTTCTATTGATGTTGGCCATCTTGGTTAGGTCAGTATAAATGTTACTCATTGTTTACTGTTCCATGGTAACGTACACGGATGCCGAAAATATACCTTATCTAGGATGCTTTCTCGTTTACTTTTTCGACTTAAGGTACCTTGCTCGATACTCATTGTTATCATCTAAATGCCACTCAAAGCGCCTCCGGCTGAGTCTTGAGGCTTACCGTACATCACCGAGTCTGAAATGAGCAATCCTTATACCATCGAAGGATAAAATTTGGTCTACAATACACTACAAAATTGAAGATTACACTGGTAACCCTGCTTACAGCTTAGTTTTAATCCAGCATTTGCAGATTGGTTTGATCTCAGTCCTACGAAAATTGATTCATTTGGGTTGCGCATGACACCACATCTAGCAAGTGCTGGAATGATTTTATGACATAGCACCTGTTTCTTTTCGGTCTTCTACGCTTTGGCTGTTTCCATCTTAGAGATCAAAGAAAGTCGGAAACATGTCCGCTTCTTTTTCAGCAGAGATTTGGTGAGAAAAGTGGTAATTATGAGAACCACTCATTTATCTTCACTGATGGATCGAAGACTGAAGATAGGGTGGCAGCTGCAGTATGTTGATTCCCAACGTCTCCCGTCAGCTTTCCCCGTCTTCTCTGCGGAAGCCAAGGCTATTTCACTGGCTCTAGAGCTTATCTCCAAGCACCATCTTCAGAAAGCCGTTGTCTTCAGCGATACGCCCTCTTGCCTTTTAGCTATCGATAGCTTTAAGGGAAAGCAGCCAGCAATCCTGCGAATCCTTAATCAGTATAAAGGTCTAGCAGCCACTGGAGGAGAAGTCCTCTTCTGCTTGATACTAAGTCATCTGGGTATCCCTGGAAACACAGTTTTAGACAGGGAAGCAAACAAAGCCCTCAACAAGACTATTTCTAAGTCTTAAATATATTATAAAGATCTAAAGCCCAAAAGTTCGAAATAAATTTGAAATCTTTGGCGGAATGTATAGGACGGACAAGTCATAAATAAACTTCACGACGTACATCCTGCTAGGACAGGGTGATTTTAACGCGACATCGTATTGGCCACAGTCACCTCACGAAAAATCCCATCTGGATACAGACCTATCAGATTTGTGACTGCGCGTACGACACCAAGCACATATTGGTTGACTGTGTGGGCTACACAGTCACCTCTATGAAAGACTTGTTTGGCAACATTTCTGGCGATGTTACCATCAAGTAGGAGTATCCCTCCTTTAACGAGTGTATATGTTTAATATATATTTCATTTGGCACGTGTGGGCGTCTTATCGATCAGAACTCTATCAGCAGCGCTATCAGCTATGAGGAGGTCGGTAACTTTGTCCAGGTATTCCCTACGGCTTTCACAATAATGCCACATTGGCCCGTCGTGGAACAGCCTTTACTGGGGGAATTTCAGAGGTTATCTGGTGTTTGGCTGATATAGATTTCGTTGACATCATCTTTTTTTCGATTAGTATCAGATGGCGGAGGAAATCAATGGGTTGCCGGCAATTTCTGTCGTGACGCTTACACTACTGGAGGTTTATTTGATTATCTTCCCTTCAATTCTTCGGTGAAGGAGTTGAAGGGTGCACCGTGCCGTCAACATCGGTATGTTTTTATCTCGTCAGATTGACAGATTTCCACAATGTCCTTTCCAATACAGAATACGACTCACAGTTGCTAAACATTAAACTGATAACTTATGTCATTGCAATCTTATAGAAGCCCACAAGTCCATCCTTGAACCCTAGGAAAACTATTCATTAGACAAATAGGTATAAATTGTGAAAGTAGAAAATTGTCTGCTGGCCTCCTCCCGGATTCGAACTCGGGATCTCTGGCCAGTAAGGGCAACTTTCTAACCGACTGACATGTAGGCGCTCATGACATATTAATTAACAAATTATTTGAAATGCATTTGTTCACTTTAAAAAGTAAAAACTAGGCGGAGAAATGTCAAATATACAAGTTTTTCATATTCGTTAGAACATTCTATTTTAGTTCACAAAATCTACGCGGCCGTGGCTAAGTGGATTAGGCATTGGAGTAGTTTAGCTGGGATGCAAAACAGCTTTACCAATAATGTTAATCAAATTACAGAAAACAAGATAAAGAAATAGGTGCAGTTTTAATTTGGTTTGAGAGTAAAAAAAGGTCTTATGGTGTAAAAGTGAGAAGAGATCTTGAGATGAAGCTCATAATTCAATCCTTTCTGGTCACTTTGTTTGAGGAAAAGAAAGGAGAAAAGCTAGATTTTATTGGTATGGGCTCCGAGAAGACATTGCTAACAGGGTCAGCCAGTGTGATATCTGTAAAGCCATAGAGGAATCTACACCCATACAGCGTACTCCCATGAGCGATATGAATGTGGGGTCACCGTTGAATCGCTGGTCCACATACATACTAGGGCTCTTTCCAGAGGCCCCATGTGGAAACAACTTTGTGTTTGTTGTACTGAGTACTTTTTCGAACTGGTTAGAAATACTATCGGTACTGATCAGACAGCTGAAAATTGTGCACAAAAACTACTTTGTTCTGTTTTCTGTCGACTATTCACACTGATCAGGAGTCAAACTATCGAAGTGAAGTATCATGTTGGACAGAAGCGAGATTGGTACCTGCATGTATACTGTCTTGCGGCTGTCTACTCTCTACGAGAAGACTGGACTGACACCCAACCTGCTAATGTCAGGTCGTGAAGTAAGCCCCCTGCAGAAGTTATTTACCGGTAAAACACTAAATCAACTGATGAGGGATTCACATATTATGGTGTGTACATTGAAAATCTGAAAAAGAGATTGCAGAATGCTCATGATACTACAAGAAAGCGCTTAAGGGCCAGGTCAAAACGTCAAAAGCAGACATGTGATACAACAATGACTTTACACTTATCAGCATGGCGAATATGTGAGATCACTAAGAATGGTTTGAATCAGAAAGTTCCATGACCATGACATGCAATATTAAGGGAAATGAATAGCCTTGATTACATAATTCAATTAGATTCAGTTCTGAAAAAAAAACCCCAATTGGTTCATCACAAGAAAAGAAAACCACATGGTTACACTAAGCTTAAATGGGAGAAAAGTGCGTTACGTGAATTTAAGATAAACGGTATCAATGTTTCTCGGGAACCAGTGACACACTACCATCCAAGACCTTTCCCTCTTTAGTTCTTTTTTTTTTGGTATAAATTTTATGTCAAGAATATTTATTAATTTGATCACCTTTTGTCTTGCAGTTAACATGCATATGTCTGCTCAGTTGCGTGCAACAAACCAAAGGCAAGAAAGAAATCAAGCTTCCCAGTGCAAATCTTGTATTTATAAAGGAGACAAACCTGACATGATCAGGCATGTGATTCTGCTGCATGCTTTCCTGTTAAACGTCATGTTTATATGTGGCGCGAACAGTGATGAAATAGTTTGTCATCAAAAGATCAAGCATCAGGAGAATGCCGCGGGAGCCTACCTTGGGGGTACGAAAATATTCTACCATTTAGATGCAGCAATTGTGTTATCACATGTCGATTCCTTGTTACACTATGGTGGGAGAGTTTTATCAGAGAAGGCAACTGAGAAGAGAGCTAACACTGACGATGATTAATTCAGCTCTTCCCACTGTTGAAAGGACACCTATGCCAAACGCAATTGCCGGAGATGGATTTGAAGTGCAGGAAATAGGCACCTTCTTCACGTTGGGTGAAATACATACCGTTTAAGATGAGTATCCTGGGGTACAGAGGGAGTTAGCTCAGGTCACTGAACTGAAACAAGCCATGTGATCAATAGAAGAGGCTCATAAATCCAGGACTGAGCATCTTGTGAAAAATCTCGATGATACTAAATTCAGAACCATTTCGAAACCCATGAAAAATTCAAATATTTTGGAACCCAATCAAAATTTAAAATGCAGCACTGTTGTCAGTAGAAAAGGCTACAGGGAAGCAGAGACAACTGGCGAAAAGATTGATTTATATCCGACTGACAAGAGGTTAGAGAGCTCCAACTGGATTCACCGGCTCTGATGAATGCGAGGCCTAGCATTCTTACTTAGAAAGGCGACATACCAAAACAACAGGTTAAGAGACGACTAAATGTAGACATGACAATGATGTTCCAATACACTAGGGGTACGATTTGCCATACTATAAACAGGCTTTTAGTGTCAAGGCAACACATCCGATGCGAAACTTTATGCCTATAACAAATAAACTGAACACCATACTTTGCCAACCTTGTTAGTCCCGTCAAACAAATCCAGTCAACAGATTGTTGGTTTGTTTGGTTGGGGTTTAATGTTGTTCTCAAGAGTATTTAACTTATATGACGTCGGATTATCAGCTTCACACTGCTCCTTGCCTAATTACAGTGGAAAACCACGAGAGACCAGTTCCAATACAGCCTCTACAAGAGCTCAATCCGAAACTTGTTCAGGACCACCCAGAAAGAAAAGCCATCCAGTGATACCACGCGAAAGAAGTTCCCTGGAAATAGGCCAGCACCAACTACGTTTCACAGCGACCATCATATTGGTCTAAAGATAGGACATCTGCGCGAGAAATGGTATCCCATGCTAACTTAAGTTTTATTAATAGTTTGATTATTCCGTAGCAAGAAGTACAAACTATTCATATGCTACGAATGTATATTATGCACAATCGGATTGCAAGACAAATCCTACAAATTGCGTCAATAAATGGAAAGTTTTTGTTTGTTAAACAAAAGTAGTAATTTTGATTCATTCATTTACTTAGTTTTAGTGTTCACATTTTATAGGTTATTTGCTTAATTTTTAATTATAGATGTAGATTGAGAAACGCCGACTACCCTACATAAACTGAATGTGACTAAGGTGTCAACAATCTGCATAAGAATTGAATTACGAAAAACAACTTGAGCTATTCAAACATAAGCTTCACTAAATAAAAACGAGCCTTGTCGCTACAATATTGATCCTGACTATTTAATCTATTTATTATGAGTTTGGAGAAGGGTGATTGATTGATTGATTACGATATTCAACGATATTTCAGCTCCGGTGGGGCTCGAACAGATGGTCACAATTTTGTGTTTGTTTGATTGGTATTTAACGTCGTACTCAAGGCTATTTCACTTATATGACGACGGACAAAAATACAGAACATCACAAAAAAATCTGCTTTTCGTAACCCTTTAGCTCTGCGAACACCAGGGCAACAGAAAGCAACCCCTTTTCTCGCCTCTTACGATCGACCAAGGAAGC
>JARFOD010021797.1:0-10949 GCA_031763545.1 Mopalia muscosa
AAATTAATGTATTGTATTACACACAAAAAGTTTTACTTATTTATAGAATATGGTTTTGGGGTGGTCTTCCCCTTTAAGCATTCTAAATATAATCGATTCTACTTCCTACGTCGAGACATTGACTCTAAGATACCCTCAAGCCATTTTGTTTAGCACGTCTTTTATTTGCTGGTTTGTTTCATACGTCCTTCACATATTAGCAGAAATTAATGCGCGATGGCCTGGTATAGCGTATTAGAGTTGTCTTTGTCTCCTCCAATAGAGAAACTCTCGCGAGGATATAATTGGATTTTAAGGTTTCTCTCGTCGGCACCGGGGTTAATAAACCCTTTGACAATAAAATCAATTGTACAATAGAATCATTCCGTCTTATGGTAGTCAGGGTTCTCCTTAAGAGATCAATTCTGGGGGCACAACTGTCTGTCTGTGACCGCGTATAATGGAAACCACATTATCAAATCATTCGCTGATGAAAGAGAAAAATTGTTGAAGCATATGATATATATTGTTACCCTCTGTTTGTTTCATCATAAGTTGTGCAATTCTCGCCAATCCTTAAGAAAACATACAGCATAGGTCTGTAATGTTCCAAATGAGTCTATAAAGAAGCGGACATATCAACGTTTTATTGACTTTGTTTTTAAATTTCTGAAGAAGATAGCCTTGAATGAAATTGACAAAAATCGCTATTTGGTGTAGAACGGTTGCAAATCAGGTTTTTGGCAGTTTCTGGTTGCACTTTTCCATCACACACGCTACAACCTGGTTTAAACCACTATATTGATGATGGTTTTGTTGTCTAGATAAGGTTGTCGCACTTAACAGGTTTCTCCATGGAACTAGGCAGGATTAGATAGTCAGTCTGGTAGATCTTTCGCGACAAGGGGTCATTCAAAAGACTCACTTGGCAAAACGAAGTCGACCTGTTCATAGTGAGACAAACACCGTACTATGTTATTCATACAATATAATACAATGCTTTAATACAAACTCCTTGATAAAGCAATATTTTACATGAGAGAAAAAGACAAGTACAAATCATCTTCAAGGGATCTTCAATCAAAAGGGGTTAGTAGGTAAAAGCGATTTCTGCATGCAAGATATCGTGGAAGTAGAAATTGTACCTTACTAATACTGTTTAGAACTATAAGTTTTGAACGACATTTAGAAGTGAAGAAACATAATTATACAATTTGTGGATAACCACTTCTTGTTTTGTGATAGAACACAACGTTTTGATACATATGCCTGTATCATCATCAGGTGGAAACTGACTTAAGAAAAATAATCTGTGCTGGAACCATGGTGGGATAAAATAGAGGTAATGATGAAGAAAAATAAATTCTAATAGTTTGCTGAGATATAAAGATGTAGAAGGAATCTGTGAGAAAATCACAAAATTTGAGGTCTGAAATTCATATAAGATACACATGGATGCATGTTACCAAATAAATTAGGTAAGGAAAGAAAAACAGATACGTCAAGATTAGTGCTGCTGCCCTTGATACAGCTATCAATATAAACTATAAGTGAATATGGTATTGGAAGGGGGAAGGGGTCTGTTTAGAACTGTCTTCATATCTAGATGGTTTCAGAGGGAAACACTAACACAAAAGCTGTTTTTGTTATTGCCACCAGAAGTGAAAATGATTTATACAATATTTTATTGAAGTTAAGGATTGGCGGCGAACAGGCTAAAGCCTACATTACCATCTCCCATAAAGATATATTAATATAATAAGAAATAAACATAATAATCATTGTCAAGAGACTGTAAACAAATACGAATATGGTGCAAAAAGTGACAGGCTTGGATAGACAAGTGATTTTCCAGGAGCGGATTAACTATCCAACTTCTAAATACCACTTAACGAACTTAAGGTCATTACCGCTAACTTTCAAACAAACTGCCCTTGGCCAGAGGGCTAAGAATAAATGAAGTAGTGGGTTGTACAAAGTACACCTGTCTGTCTTGATCTAGATGCCTTACAGGTACAATTGATATAATGATAAACGAAAGGGGACCACTTCGTTAGACAGCCGGTGTTAACGACACATTCTGCCGTCCAGACATGCAGCCAATCTGTCTGCCGACCAGTCAACGATAGCAACACCGCATTCCCAGCTGAGTGAAAGCTAAAATGCGCATCCGTGGACTTTCCACATTCCACTTATAACATTAGATATGTGTTATTGGCTTATCTGCTGATTAGTGTCAATGTGCCTTCGGGTCAAACACAACTCTATACTGTTCTCAAAACCACAACGACGAAGGCGTGTAACACATGTATTGCCAGTAACCACGTTCCGCTCTCATACCCTCCCTCGGGTTATTAACCTACTCCCGCACACGGATCAACAGATGTCAGGAACGCTGTGGGCTTAGTGCTGAAATAGGTTAATAATTTGAAAGTTTATTTTTCTATTTAGTTATAACATTCATGCTGGTAGTAAGGCATGTGAAACTGGAAATGAAAGCTCATTGCACACGATCCGAGATCCATTATATAAAAACTTTTTTCTTGATAAATTCCGGTTAGTGGATATAGTGTAATCCAGTTAACTCGTGAAACAATGGACAGATATTTATATCTTCAGTTAAACAAATCCATTATTGTATTTATCCGCTAGATTAATGATCTAACAAAATCTAATCAATATATCAAGGAATAAACACCACGGAGAGAACTACAAGTGAAACATAAGGCTTGAGAATGTTAAGCTGTTCTAATTTTTTGGGGGAACACATTCGACAAATACGGTAATGTAACGGCTATAGGGAGTAAAAGTCTAGAAACCTATATTTCAGTTTTAATCTATTTTACTTTTCGCGGAATTCTACATAGTCAGGCAATAAATAAAAACTCAAGATATTCTACGAATGCAATGCTGGATAAAACTATCTATGCTAACACTTTCAGTTCTAAAAACTAAGACAACATTGGTTTATTGCCTCTTCGCACAACTTAACGATACAAACAATTTGTGTTATTTCTTTAACAAAAATGAATGGAAATATATATTCTGTAAAGCCGACAGAATGTTTATATCAATGGTTCTTTTAACAATATCTCTACTCGCCAAAAAATAAGTCTTAAATTATTTATATAGAACCGGTTGTATTACTCTGGTAACCATTGGATAAAGATATTCTTTTGGACAAAAGTATTGTCTGGAGACACGAAAGGCTTTATGTCTACTGCTCAGACACAATGGGGACAATAAAATAAACAGTAAGGGCTACAAAGTTTATACAACCACAGTTCATTTGACAAATCACACAGACGTCAAGCACCTGCCTGGAAGCAGAGCTAGCTATAATTTCACAAAAATTCTCTGAGTTTATGTATGTTGGCTTATAAAAGAGTCATTTTGTTTTGGGTAGAGGCATTTCCTTTGATGCCCAATGTCTATGCTATCGTGTCACTTAGACAACTGCGCATGTGTTACAACAAGAATCCTTTGTGAAACAACACACTGGAGAGGAAATGACAACGAATAAAATTGTCTGGCGACTTTGAGTAACGTATATCATTAGTTAGTTGTCATCCAACTACGGTGACTAATGCAAAGTGGATTGATTTATAAAGGAGAGACATCGGACATTGACTTTCGGGTTTGTTTACAGCTTTATTCATACATCACCCTTCATTTTGATACTTCGTAAGCCACAACACTGAGCGGAACATCTAACAAACTATGGCTAAAAACGGACAGCTTTTGTCTGGTATCAATTTAAACAATACAGTACTAGGTTTGTTTTAACCCTGACATTAAGGAGACATTTCATGGACGATTAACTTTAATATAATAATACAATATCCATCGCTGATGGAAACAATGATTACATTGACTAACTGTTTTTACAATTCCAAAGAGTGAAATCAATACACGCTTGAAATGAACCGATCGAGCATCTGTTTACATTAATGATAGGTTGATTTCTTTGATGTGATTAAGAGTTGATGTTATCCCCTTTCACGAGGAAAAACTGATTCCGGAACAAATGGGTGGTATTGATGACGGCAAAGGGGGCCACTCAAAGCTTTACCTCTTACGGCGTTACCAAAAGTCTTGTTCAGCTTATACACAGACTTAGACAACATGAAGTGTCACTAAATGTCAGTAAATTACTAGAAACAACACCAAACGATAGTCTAGCTGCTAAATCTTACTTTGCGAATATTGAGACTATGTTTGGCTTGTCTTTGACATTTACCATCCATTAAATAGACAATAAACAAAGTATAAGAATACAATGCATATCGCTTGTATACAACCAAAATCGTTGTGCAAAATATTAATATTCTGAGGAGTATAATCAATGCATGTGTATAGGGTACCTGTTATACCAACGTTAACGTCTTAGATGCGGTGGCTAGTTGACATTACACTCAGTATACCTTATTTCTCAGGGCTTTGTTTTTCCTTTTCCTCACATAACATGAATTCCAATTTGTGTACAGTATGTGGTATTGTGCCCCTTTTACTTAATATGCATATTCTAATATCGATAATACCCAAGTTCGTAGAAGTTTAATGTCCGTGAACGGACATATATTACTGTGTTAGATTGACAAGCATATTTTTAGTGTAATGTAAAGTTCTTTGTTTTTGAAGTGTCAAGTTAAAATAACAAAGTTGTTGATTTGATTTACACACGACAAGTAGGCCATTAGATTTAATAAAATAATACAAAATAGTTCGCTTGTGGCAACAATGATTTAATAAATTCAAAATCTATTTACAATTCTGAAGGGAGAACTCAATACACGCTTAAAATAAACCCACTGGATACCTGCTATATTAATGCTAATGCATTTACGGCTATTGCTTGTTGACACAATACTCATTGATTAATTGATTGGTTTACTGCTGTTACGCCGTGCTTAAGGGTATTTCACTTATATGACGGCGATGTATTCCAACAATAATTGACATTAGCACAACCAACATGTAAAGCGTTTCCATAATGTTGGAAAGTTCATTTTCCTCCAGTGCAGCATTACTATTTTTCAAACAAACTGCCCTAAGCCAAAAGGCCTCATTGATGGAGTCCAGATCAAAGAGCCTTGCTCAATGTATACACAGATTCAGATAAAATTAAACGTTTTGTGTAAATGCTTCGTGAAGATAAAAAAAAACCGACAATAATTTAAACTAAACATTAGCCAAACGATTTTTACTTTAGTACTAATATTAAGTGCTTTGAACGACTTATCTCTAATATATACTAAGCATTAAATAGACCATTAAACCCAATATAACTATACAATATTCATCGTTTATGATTGGCATAAATCATCGGTAAAAGTATTTACAATTCGAAAGGGTATAACCAATACACGTTAGATATAAACCTATCGGGCACCTGCTATATTAATGATAATGTATTTGATAAGATTGTTTGTTGTCACTATCCTTATTCAACGATAACAGTAATGTATTTGAAGTGGTGTAATGGTTAACGCTTTCAACATCCAAAGATAATAACTGATTTGGATAAATGTTTGGTAGCCAAGATGAAAGAATAAAAATAGGACGAAAAACTAAAACAAAACATTAGCCGAACGATTAAAAGATTAAAAGTTGTCGGATCATTGCTTTAACGCCTTCAACATCCGAGGAGAATAACTGAATCTAGAACAAATGCTTGATAACGAAAGTGATATAATAGGACTTCTTGGATGTACTTCCAGTCACTGGACTAAGTTTTCTGTATCTGCTTTACAAAATGGGTCTGGTCCATTTCTAACTGCTATGTTTTCTTTTTCCCCGATATGTCAATAGCTATGTGTAAACATTTGCGTAAAACCCACCTTGTAGTTTTATATGGATACTTAAACATAGAATAATATCCTTGTTCATTGGCAAAAGATTGAGACTTTTTCGGTGAGACATTTTCGGTGATTTCTTTAAAAGTCTTATTTGCTTTATGTGACTTAGCTCAACATACACGGCGAATTAAACAAACCTTAAACTCTGATTGATCAATACTATATCAATCGTTTATGATAACTATAAACCATGGATTAAAGTATTGCAATACATGTTTGATACAAATCTGTCTGGTTACTGTTTTATTAACAATTCTGAAGAATATAATAAATACACATTCGATATAAATGCATGGAGTACCTGTTATATCCATGATAATGTCTTTCACAGGATTGCCTGTTGACATTAGGCTCATTCATTGAGATTAACTTAGTCTAGAACAAAAGAGGAACAGCAACGATGATCAAAAGAAACACTTCATGGATTTACGTTGTGGCATTAGATATGTATTTCCCTGGCTTAAATTTAAAAAAATGTTTGAGCTTATTTCTCTTGGCCAAGTTTCTGGTTTCTCATATAGTTGAAGCCACCAACTCCAACATCAAGGAATAGCTTGGATCTGTCGTTCAATGTCAGCCCTTGGACATACTCTAGTTGTTATTTTGTAATATCCCTCGCTTATGGCAAAAACAATTTAATCAAGTCAAAATCTTTTTTAGAACTCTGAGGTGAATCGGATATTCGCTTTAATTAAACCCATCGTGTACTTGCTGTATTACTTACAATGTCATTGTCGCGATTATTAGTTGAAATTATTTTTCTTGGCAGACAATAGCTGAGTGCAGATCAAAGTTTGTAGGGACGACCTAAGAGAGGAGTTTATAGATTCCTGTCAAGGAACTAAACACTAATGGTGTGCACACTAAAAACGTAATATAAACATTAGCCAAACTATGAATCCTTTCCGGTCAATGCTTTACAAATATTAAGTACTTTGTATGACTTATCTCTACACACACTTATCATTAAGCAGATCATTAACCCAGGTATAACAATACTATATCAATTGTTTATGACAACCACCAATCATGGTTAACAGTATTTACAATTGTGAAGAGTAAAATCAATACACGTTTGATATAAATCTATCGGGCGCCTGCTATATCAATGGTAATGTCTTTGGTGAGATTGCTTGTTGACGTTATATTCATTCATGGATAACAATGATGTATTTGACGTGGTGTAATGGTTAGCGTTTTCGACATACAAAGAGAATATCTGATTCTAGAACAAATGCTTGGTAGAGAAGGCGATAAAAAAAAAAACACCACGAAAAACTAAAACACAAAATCAGCCCGACGATTGATACTTTTCGGGTCATTGCATTACACATATTGGGTAGTTTGTTTGGCTTATCTTTGACATACTCTCAGCGTTGAACGAAACACTAACGATATTCATCCATGTGTGGTTAGCGCTCAGCGATTAGCGAGTGCGCTTTATAAAGCCAACTTCGATGTACCGTTCACGGGATCGAGTCCGTATGTCGACCCTTAGGTATACGAGTGATTAATAAGATGTGGCCCTGGCAATTGCAGGGGTGGTTTCTTTCTTTCTTCCGCCAACTATAATTTATACCTGAGATACTTAAACATATTGATATTACCTTATTATTGTCGAATTTTGTAAAAAAAAAAATTAAAAAAAAAAATTCCACACTACTGGTCGATTTCATTTTTCATTTTCTACACTACTGGTCTGACGTCTTTTTCTACACTACTGGTTGATATCGCTCTACACTACTGGTTGGGAAAATTTCTATACTACTGGTTAATTTTCTCTACACTACTGGTCAATTCTACACTACTTGTTGATTTGTTCTACACTACTGGTCGATTTCTACACTACTGGTCAAATTCTACACTACTGGCTCTAACAACATGTACGGTATTCCACTTGAATTGTGTAAAATTTTGCAGGGCTGTAAGATTTAATTGTTTATTGGTTATTAAGATACACAGAAATATTAAACATAATGTCTAGCCACAAGGCCTAGTTGATGTATCTCTAAAAGTGACGAAAAACAGGAGTTTATCCATCCTCAAATAAGATATGATTCCATTGATTCGGATACACCCGAAGCCTGTGATCAGCTCTCCTCGGCTTGTACATATACTTTACCCAACGATTGACTTTAACAGCGAATAATAAATCATACAGATTACTTCCCAAGAGATAAATGACTAATTGGCTTTAAGGTGCCTATCGGCAGCATAACATAAATAAATCATCTAACTATAAAATCAATTATACATTAGAACCATTCCATCTTAGGATATTTAGGGATCGCCCGAAGAGATCAATTCTGTGGGCATTGGCTTGTTGAAAAGGTAAAGTCACAAAAAATGGCAATTATTAAATTAACAATAATAGCACAGCGATTCTAATATTAAAACAACCACATGGCCCAGAAGTCCAACAATGTAACATTTTGTTACGGATAGACAGTTCTCATGTACGAATTCATCGATTAAATCGATCATTTCCAACAGAAATGTCCTAAAATAGAATGGTTCTCCGATACAATCGATTTCTTAGGCTTATTAACCAGCGTACTGTCTCGAGACGACTTAAAGCCCCGTATCATTTATCATTTTGGCAGAATTTAAAATATCCTACACTGAGTTATCCTATTCTGTTGAAGCACAGCTATTTAAAAACGTTTAAGCGAATCGATTTGGATATTCCTTAAGCCTATGATCAGCTCTACCCATACTTGACCCAATATATTGACTTTCATACCGAATAATAAAACGCACTGATTACTTCCAGAGTCGGTGGTTTTAAGGTGTCTTTCGTCAACACCGGGGTTAATAAACCATTTAATTATAAATAAATTGTACAATAGAATCATTCTGTCTTATGGTAGTCGGGGTTCACCTTAAGAGATCAATTCTGTGAGCACAGCTGTCCGTCTGTGAAAGCGTATAATGGAAACCACTTTATCAAATCATTCGCTGATGAAAGAGAAAAATTGTTGAGTCATACATGTATAATATATATTGTATTTAAAAAAAAAACAATTTATTATAAGATGTTAAGATCTGCCATTCTCGCCACTCCTTAACAAAACATACAGCATTAGCTTGATAATTCTGTAATGGTCTAAATCATTCTATAGAAATGCCTTCATGTAAACATTTTATTGACTTTGTTGTGAAATATCTGAAGAAGAAGTTACCTATAAATATAGAATGATTGCAAATCAGGAATTTCGGCACTTTCTAGGTGCAATTTTACATCTCCCGCGCTACAACTTCATTTAAACCACTCTATCGGTCTTTATTTGTGATGATTGTTTTGCTGCCTAGAAAAACTGGGTCATACTTTAATAACAGGTGTCTTCATAAACACTAGACTATCTAAGACTAGGTAGTAGTGTCTGGTAGATCTTTCGTGTTAAGGGGTCATTAAAAAAACCCACTTGGCAAAACGAAGCCGATCTGTTGATAGTGAACATATATAATATACAGTTGGTGAGACAAACGCAGTGCTTTTAAAACATTATAGTAAAATACCATAATGCAAATTCCTTGATAAAACAACATTTTAGATACGAGCAAATGACAGGTACCAATCATCTACAAGAGATCTTCCGTTAAAAGGTGTCAATACATAAAAGCGATCTCTGTATGCAAGGCATCGTGTCAGTAGAAATTATTCCTCATCAAAACTCTTTTGCTTTCTTTGATATATGGAAATAAATGTAGCCCCATAAACGGTACAATTACAACTTAGTCTAAAGAACAATCTCGGAAGTAATAGCTGTTTGAATTTGTTCTACAATGTACATGGTTATAGATGGAAACACAACGACAAAAGCGGCTTTTGGTGTTGGAAACAAGGTAAAGAAGGCAACGGAATTTCTAAGAATAAAGATCTTAAATCAAAGGCTCAAGGTTTTGTCAACCATCAGTATGGTTTACTATGTTTAAGTGGAAATCCATGCAGTCCACAGATAACATATGTAAAGCCTTGACGGAAAAAGAACAAAGTTTTTAAATAAGCGAAAACACATGTGGAGTATCTTTGAAGAACATTATTTAGAAATTTGGCAAAATAAAGTACTGTGCAGGCCTTATTTAAAACTTTAACAAACCATTGTTGGTTTTATTGGACATTGATTGTTAACTTGTGTTTCATTGTTTTAGATCGTCGATACTCACGGTAATCTACAGAGCAACACAGGGCATTTCCTCCAATTTTATTGATTTTACAATATTCGAATATTTATTCTACAGCTGATTTAAAATAGATCTAGTACAATCTTGCTTTTGAAATTTCTTATTTACTGAATGTAACTTACTCCGCAGTAAGTGAGGGATTGGTAAAATTAGTAAAAGCACGATGGACATTTGAATATCCAAGGCGTTATTATATAATATTATTTATGTGTTTTAAATAATTTCTTTAACGGTAACCTCAAATCTTTAATATTGAGTAGAACATTTAAATCATTTGTTATACATGAGGCAGTGCCTGCAGGAAAACTACACCACAGATATCCGATGTATGTTGATGAATGTGTTTGTAATAGAATAGTAGTCTGTTAGAGAATTAATATGACACGGCTGGAGCTCAGAATGACAGCTATCCATTACACAGACGGTATGAATTTAGATTAAACCATAATTTCCGGTAAAGTGGGCTGATAATGTTTCATTTGATAAATGGAAAGTTTTTACTAGTGAAGTTGTCCGATATCAATACTGTGCTTTGATACTTTGTGGTTAAAAAAAAATAAAATAAAACGAGACGTTGAGACCTTGGTGAAGTAACCTAATCGTTGGACGGGACATAGGAACAATTTCACTATTTATTTTCACAGATAGCTAAGCTGAATGACGACATCAGGTCTAATCCTAGTTTTAGTCCAATCGATCTAAAGTTTGTGAGGCAAACGGACATTGACCCGAAGACTTTCGGGCAAACGGATATTGACCTGAAGACCTACGAGGCAAATGGACAGTGAGCTGAAGGCTTATGAGCCAAACGGAAATTGGCCTGAAGTCTTTTGATTGTTTGTTTGATTGCTGTTTAACGTCGTACTCAAGGGTATTTCACTTATATGACGACGGACACAAATACAGGACATCACAAACAAATCTGCT
>JARFOD010021808.1:0-10948 GCA_031763545.1 Mopalia muscosa
TTTAGTTCTGGGAGCACCAGGGCAACACGAAGCTCCCTCCAACACCCTCCAGAACCACTGGTGCATTGGTTAACTGGACCCTGTTTCAGTCAAATTTAGCATGGGTAAGATAGGAGAATAGTCAAATTAGACACTCTGTTTCTGTCAAATTGGTGATTTGAAACACCCTCTTCTTGATTTCTAGCTAATACTGCGCATGAAAGGGCATGCCAGCCCAATGGGTGAAAGATTTGTTTGTTTGTTTGATTGGTGTTTAACGTCGTAGTCAAGGGTATTTCACTTATATGACGACGGACAAAAAAAGAACATCACAAACAAATCTGCTTCCCAGTACCCTTTAGCCCTGAGAACACCAGGGCAACAAAAAGCAACCTCTTTTCTCGCCTCTTACGATCCACCCAGGAAGCCGAGGGAGTATTCTGCAGGGCCATGGCCCACCTGCTCCCTCACAGGGCCAATGGATGAAAGAAACCACCCTCGACACCATGAGCAACAAACAAAGACAAGGAAGGACAACATGATTGATTGATTATTGTTTCACCCCACATTCAGCGGTATTTCAGCTACGCTGTGGCGAGAGCACAGAAAGGACACCAAGCGGACAGCACAAACAGACCAGTTTCATACAGCCCTTTCGCTTAGAGAGCACCAGGGCAACAGAAAACTCCCTCCCTGAACAGAATGGTAGAACATTTCCGAAGTTTATGTTTTACAGTTTACGGGGCATGAAATGAAAAAGAATTTTATAACCACACTCCCCTAAGCTGGTGAAAAAATAGCAATGGAAAGATCTTTTTTTCAGATAAAAGAAGAAAAAAAATTGGTCCCAAGTGCATGGCATGTTTTCCTAAGAGGCCATATAAAACCTCCAGTGTCTTTATCTGGTATTAGGGTAGAGGAGGTAGTTTTCGTTCACTTAGTGTTACTCTACGTTTTACGGAATCCCCTGGACTACAAAATACATGATGAACCAGACCAAATGATTGGCTTAAGGCATCTTTTCACAGCCAATCAGATTGTCTGATACATAAAAGCAGTAAAGGGAGGATTCATTTTAAATTCTTTATTGCTTGGAGGCAGTAATCGAGCAATGGAGGCTATTTTGATTCACCTCAATTTTTCAGAAGAAAGAGCTCAGTTTACATCAAATAAACACTAAGAAGACTGACAAACAATCTTTCATTGTTTCATTAAAGCCATTTAGTTTTATTTTTTACTTTTTAAACGTAAAACAACTCTATTTATTATTATTATTACAACAGCCAAAACACTTTGATTTCAATGGTTTGTTTGCTTTCAAATAAAAGCATGAAGATTGTTAACAATATGTACAGTAAAGTTGAAGAAACCATACAGTAGTATTATATGGGATTCAAATATAGTACAGTCATGTATATAATACAATATAGTGTATGGAAAAAAATTGCGATGCAAACATGACTTACCTGAAATCAAATGACATGTGATACCCTCAGAAAATAAAGCTATAAATAAATGTCATATTTACTTAACATAGATATTTCTAGTATCCTTTTGAATATGTTTATGTTTTCAGTTTGTTTTATGTTTATAGGTAGACTATTCCAGAGTATGGAAAGGATCGTTTATATAATAGATACACAGACCCGATTATCTCCACTATGCCTACATGCGACACTTCGGGTTATTTCGCCCACCAATTGAGTAATAAGGTATTTATGTGGTTAAATGAAAACCTGCTATCTACATTAACCAATATGCCAAAAGAAATGAAAATTGACGGATAAAAAAAACAAAAGGCTGTTGCTGGCAGGATGTAAAAATTGCTGAAGTGCCATAGCATGTTTTACAAAGAGGGCATATCATATAAGCCTAGTGTATTTATCTTGTAGTTTAAATATATACTAGTAAGTATAAACAGCTGTGGAGAACTTGATAAGGCAATCTATAGCAGGAGAGGAGAGAAATCCAGAGAGAGGGGGCTCTGGCTGTTAGATTGAAGCCAAGCAGACAGGCCATTAAGACGTCCCTACAACCCTGGTGGTAATTCCCCAGTAATGATAACAATGCTCTCTAGTACTGGTATGTACAGTAGACAATCCGCTATAGCGCTCACCATAAATAAGTCTGGTAAATAGCCACTTTCTGTGAATTATTGACAGGTGCTTTACTGTGTACTCAAGGGTATTTCACTTAGATGATGGTGGTGTTTATTTCTTTGATGCTGGTATGTGTTGTCAAGAATCTGCATTCTGTATTCCTCATAACTTAAGTCTGATTAATAAGCGGCTTCATGTGAATTATTGACAGTGCTTAATTGTGTACTCAAGAGTATCTCACTTACATGTAGATTATAGTGGTGTTTGATTCCTTGATACTGGTATGTGTTGTCAAGAGTAAGCAGTCATCATAAATACAATCTGAGTAAATATCTGCTTAGTGTGAATTATTGACTGGTGCTTAACACTGTACTCAAGGGTATTTCACTTAGATGATGGTGGTGTTTGTTTGTTTGATTGGGATTTCACCTATCATTTAAATGTATTGTAGAGACTCTGCTATAGCGTTCAACATAACTAAAGTTCAAGTAAATATCAGTTTTGTGTGAATTGTGGACTGGTGCTTTATGCTAAACTCAAGGGTATTTCACTTACAGAATGATGGTGTACTTTTTAAAACACTTTTAATACAACCAATCAATTGAACTGATTCAACAATTGGTGTGTATGCCATACTCAAGCATATTTCACTTATATACGTCTGTGTTTGTGGGATAGTGGTTTAAATATGTACTTTAAAAGGTTATTTCAGTTATATTCTAAGAGGACTTCGGTCTGTTGATGTAGAATTAAAACACAAACAAATTTTTTTTTTTTTTTTTTTTTGAATGTTCAAACTGCAAAGGACAGCTATGAAATGTGTTGAGTTTTTAGGAGACTGACATGCCCTTCTCACAATAGACGAAAATAAAATCCAATCTACATAAATTTATCTACATAACAAGGATTTATTCAAAAGTACCACAAAAGAGATTAAACCATTTGTTAATCTCATTTACTTCCTGGTGTTCACTCTAATTGCCTTCATTTAGTCTAAAAGGTACTTGACAGATACATGTATGCTGATTGTCTTAGACCAGTATTTGTTTAGGCACACATGTATCTACTTACATGTACTTTATTTAGTAATAGATTCATGTATTCAATAACTTATTAATCTCTTTTTTTTTTTAAATCATTTATTTATTTATTATATATTTAGACAACATAATAATAATGAGAAAAATATTTAATTGTCAAACAACAAAAAATATAAATTTCTGAAAAACTTTTGTTAACTTAACCAGACAATTAGGTTATTTTTTCATTTGTTTATCTGTGATTAAATAAATTTCTTAAATTTATTTTATTATACAATGAATTTTAAAGTAATTTGGTTCTATAGTACACGATATTTCTGGGTTAAAAGCACATGTAATTTGGTGTAGTGACTTGCTACCAGCTGAAATATTACAACTGATTTATTTATAGTTCATTCCTTCATGAAATTTAAGGATTATGAAATTCATTTTATTGAAAAATGCAGAGAGTTTACGGTAGCCTCATTTAACAGTAAATAGAGTGGGTTATGTTGGCGCAGTAGCTCGTCTATATCTGACAGGTTAATTATCATACCTTTATCTGGGCAGGTGTTTCACTCGTTAAGACCGTAAAGATACTCTTTTTAAACATCCACAAAGTAAACTGTTAAAGCTGTGTTTATCTTTAAACACTAAATGTAGAGCTACAAGACTAATTTTACGCGGAATGTTGAAAACAAATTACTGATAAGTCAACAATGAATAATCCATTTGGAAGTTATTGGTTTTTTACCTAAATTATATAAGTTTTTCCACATTTACAAAGCATGCCATTATTTATCAAGTATGTTGCATGCTTATGGGACTTTTTTCGTTCACAAAGAAACATTTTACATAATGAAGGAATATATTTCAATGCAGTATAATTTACTTTTTGTACATTTCAGGACTTGGTAAACTGTAAACTATAAAAAAAATCTTATATGTTTTGAGACATTTACAAAGCATGGCTCATGTATACCTTTATAAATCTTTTTGCAAGTTTTATGTTTTGTTTTGTTATTTTAACATAGATAAAGAGTACATAATGTAGGAAAAGATTATCATTTATTTTTCGTTCATTTACGAACTTATTAACTTGGGATGTTTTTTCTGCATTTACAATTGTTTGTTTGTTTGTTTGATTGGGGTTTAACGCTGTACTTAAGGGTTTATCCACTCCACACTGTTCCTTGCCTTATTATGGTGGAAAACTGAGAGGAAACCTAGAGAAGAACCCCTCACTGCCATTGCCAGAAACATATCTTGTGACACACTCATATATGCTTTTGTACATTTACAAAGCATGCTATAATTCTTACATCAGTGGTCTAAATGTTGCCTGTCTACCTTGTCACTGACAGGTTACCTACCATACAATTCACCTGTCTCCAGGGACAAGTTATTTTATTTTTTTTAAATTCTGTGTGGATATTCTTTGCTCTATGAGTCATCAGAGTGACTTTTCAAACATTGATGTTTTCATTTTGGAAAAAAATAAATATGATCCTTAATTTGTATTTAAGTGACTGTAAGCCCTATTCTATTTTACCTGTCTCCTAGGACAGGTGAAAATTTTTAAACATTTAAACCCTTTTACAGAGCAAAGACATTATTGATAAGTTTTTGTGTGTGTTATTGGGGGGATTAACACCAAAATCAAAGGCATTTCACTTTTATTACAAAGGATTATCCACTTCCCACTCTTCCGTGTTTAAATAATAGATATGATGGAAAACCTAATGAAAACTTTGGGGAAACCACCCCCACATTAACAGGAGTCACATCATGGGGCTCACCCTGGATGGTTGATAGTTGGGCAAGCTAGCTTAACCCCTAAGCCTTGGCAGACATTATTGAAAGAGATGAAGTAAATTTGTGTGTCACCCAGAAAGTACTAGATCTTAAAATGATGACTAACAAACAACGTTGAGTAAAATGCTTGTAACACCAATTTCAAACTGTAGATAAAAGTCCTCTTTTGTATCCCTGATAAAATGAAAAGGCTTACCTGAGTCCAGGTGTGAACAGATCAAAGAAAATACCTGAGTACAACTTTTTATTTTGTCACAGAAGAAAACCACAAGAATTCAGAGACATCTCTCAACCAATTATTAGAACCAGCAGAGAAGAAAAATCAAAACTTACCTAAAACGAGAAAAGAAAAAGCACATCACATTAGGTGTGGTCTGTGATATTTACATTTATATTAAGTTATTCAACACAAACAATTATTACTCATATCCTAACAGAAGTTAAAACCTGAAATTAAAAAAATATTATTTTCATTTTATTATGGATAAGCAAGGAAAATTTGACATAAAACTGCCAAGAAGATATTTGTTTATTTCTCAGGTAAGTCACCATGAGCAATCCCTTGTCTGACATCAATAAAAATCTGCAAAAAAAAACATTGGTAGGCCTAAGTCTTGAAAAGGTAGACATCATGACTGACACAAGTTTGGCCAAATAGTAGTTGTTAATGACCCGTCATAGAGCCGAAGAATCCGACTGAAAAGTGAAAAAAAATACCTGGAATATATCAAGCATGGTTCATTATTATTGATGTCATGCCGAGTCAGAGTTCACATAGACTAATTACAACATAACTGCTGTTCTTATTAACGAATCATCAAATTAATTACAGGCTGGCTAATTAGCAAAACAGACAAGCTTAATTCATGCTTTTATATTTAGTGACAAGCCATGTTATAAATATGTTAGACACACACACAAAAAAACAAACATGTCTGAAGCAGAGAATATAATCAAACATTTTATTCTGGTGAATTAACAGGTATGGATGTAACATTATTTATTTATCCAGTTTGTTTGATTGGTGTTTAATGTCGTACTCAAGGGTATTTCACTTATATGCTAACGGACTGTCCACTTCACACAGTCTTATTACGGTGGAAAACCGAGAGGAAACCTCATAAAAACCACCCCTGCGATTTGCTCATCCAGAAAAATAAATTTGTTTATATTTGTTTGATTTGAATATATCAATTATATGACAACACACTATCCATTTCACACTGTTCCTTGATCAGATATAGCGGTAAAAACTGAGACAAAATTTGTGTTAAATCACTCATGGGATTATCAGAGCCACATTAAGTTACGGTCTCAAAATATTTTGAATAAATGAAAAAAGACAAGTCTGCCTGCCTATGTCAGGATTCAAACCCCTGACCTTTGGGTTACAGGCATAACACAGACGCGTATACATGTACTCGTTGACGACAGACATACTCAAACCCATGTACGTGAAATTGAAGGAAACCACTGAACCATAGCCATGGGCTCAGAGAAATAAAACTACATGTAGGACCAATTAATAAATAATAAATGTGTCTTGAAAAAACCAAGAAAAAGCCCTGCAAAAACCACTTTGTGATAACATAAGTGGAACACTGAAAAGGGTTCCATGAGCCAGGCAACCTGGAATAAACAACTGCAACTGCTCTCAGTAATTTCATCAGTCACCAGGAAACTGTAAGACTTGAAACAGTTAACAGAACATTAAAGGCAAAGCTACGATCCAATAATTGAGGAAATTATGCAGTGAGAAAATAACTTTAAAACAATAAAACACAAACGCAGGCCTTCAGTGGGTATCACAATAAACATTACGGCAAAACAAATTGATTTATTGCATATCTAACTATAAATATATAATGCTGACATTTAAAACTAACATGGAGAACAGCTCATCTTAGTCTGGCATTTAAAAATCGGCTTTCACTAGGAGGCTGATTAATTCCCAGTCAACCATTAGCTGAAAGCCTGAAACCTAGTATAAAAAGCTTTATTGTCGAACAGGACACTATTTAGTTATAGTACATGGGTTCTTGGGGCTTTTTAGCCTGCATTTTGGGTTTAATAACACATATGTAATATATGGTGACTGATCTAAAAGAATAACACAAACCCTTGAACTAGAGCATGAGGTTGCTGGTTCAATTCCCCTGGACTGATGGTGGTTTACATGGCCAGTAACAAGCGGAAGGTCATTGTATTTATGGATGTTCTCAGTTTTCCTCCCACAATAATGTTAGCCAATGATCTTTTATTGGTTTGTTCGTTTATTGAGCTTTGATGCCGTACTGACATGTACATGTAAGTGTGTTTCACTCATATGGTGACGTGTCAACACAATGGGTTTGCTGTTTTTTTTATTGGCGCTTAACATCATACTCAAGGGTATTTCACTTATATGATGACGGATTGTTCACTTCACACTGTTCCTTGGCTTATAACGGTAGGAAAACCTGAGAAGAAACCGTTTCCAAATAAAAATTGGAATAGTTAAATTCAAATGTTTTAGAAGCATTCTTTGTCAATTAATCAGATTTTGTAACTATATTTGCCTCAACTTTGAGAGGATGAACTCTACCTGTACATTTTTGTTAGAAGAGACTTCACAGTCTGGTTCACACACTAACATTACATCTTTTTTAACCCTGTTTTGTTCGTCATCCAGTGAATAGAGTGCTAATTAACCAACCTTACTACAACTTTGACATCTACAAGAGATGTAAACGTCTTAAATATTTTTTCAATTATTATCAATTTTCAACTACATTTTAACTCCAAGCAGTTGGGACAGAGAAATAGGCTTTACCACAGGGGGTCTTACTGTACATGTTATTTCTTTGGACTGTCCCAAAATTAGAGTGTCCTAATTTTTAGAAGTTATAGGATAATTCTGAAAAATGCATATATGCTCTGGATCGATTTATTGATATCACTTATATTCTACTGGTGTACCCCATAAGTAAATAGCGACACTAACAATGTGTGAAGTGTTTTGCTATATTGTGAAGATAATTATCTTCAGTGCCATGTAAAGATTGGCTTGTTTTTATTATTGGGGATTTACGCTGTACATAAGGTTATTTCAGGCATATATGACTGCATGCCAGCCAAATAGGTGAAACCTGCCTCACACAATGATTAATAAACAAACAAAAATACAAGAAATGACCTCCAAGGACTTTTACAAGGAAATGACAAAAACAAAATTGGATTTTTTTGTTTGACTGGGGTTTAACGTTGTACTTAAGGGTATTTCACTTGTATGACGACATGCCAGCCCAATGGGTGAAGGAAACCTCCCTCGACACCACTGGCAACAAACAAAGACAAGACGGGACAAATACAGGACAACAACTGGACGCAAAACAGACACCACAAACACAGATCGGCTTCCTGTTCCCCCTTAGCTCAGAGGGCACTGGGGGGCAACAAGAACATCCCGGCCAAGCTAAGAAAATGCAAAGTTATTGGCCTCAGAATAAACTGCCTTAGCCTGAGTGCAATAATTTATACAAAAACTACCTAAGTGAATTAGAAATTGACTTAATATATATAATATATAGTGTTGCTAAATACAGACAAATTGAGCTCTGATGTATGTATTTGCATCAATATGGGATGTCCGAATTCTGAAGTTTTATGCAATAAAGTTTTCATGGAAACAGGACATTTCCACTTTAACAATTTAAAAATAAATTCTGTCACAGCTAAGCGGAAGATATTTCTTTCTCTTCAAGGAGGTACGGCTGCTTATCACCTGTTTGGGGGGGCAATAACAGCCCGTATTTGCCCTCTTCACTTCATAGAGCCCTGTCAACTGAGCCTTTATTCACACGCATTACTCTCTCTCGATGCTCTATTGATTTCTCTAGCCCTGAATTCTCACTCAGTCAACTGAATCTGATCAGATATCAACGCGGCTTATATCGGACACTTCAACACGCCATGAACTGCCGATGACATGAAAGTAGTTCCGGCAGAGTGTTAGCCACTACAACTGGAAATCAAATACCCAGTACTATAAGCCATTATCCAAGTTTCATTCTAAAGAGATCTTTATTAGGGGGTGATTTGGTTAAATGCTAAGGCTTATACATAGAGTAGAGAAAGTATTTGGGCTATATTTTGGCTGATAAGTGTTATTTGATGTATAAATGAGAGTACTTCCAAGGGTAAATAGCGATAACACCACCAATACAATTTAAGTGTTAGTGGAATTGGTTTATCTGTAGATATAGATTTTTGTTTTTATGAGGAACAAATTTTAAATATTTTTCTTATGTTTTGGCACAATATTACCAATTGATGAGAATGTTTATAACCAAAGATTGTTTGATTGACTGATTGCTTGGTAATTCACACCATGCTTTAATAAGGGTATTTCACTTATACGATTTGTTTGTTTGATTGATTGGGGTTTAATGTCGTACTCATGGGTATTTCAATTATATGGGATGGTTTAATTTCAAACAGTGAACAGTATCACAACCAGAATGTGAAGTAAAGCATATAAATGCGATGCTGGAAAATCAAACAGACCTATGACACAAATGGTGTATTCAACCAAATGATTGTTTACATGTAACAATATTATAGGAGATTGATACATTTATTCTTAATATATACTTCCACAAAATACTAATACTGGCACAGGGATGGCAATTTATTTTAAATCGATTTTTGATTGATTTTGCTTGTTTAATTAGGGTATAAGTCCATACTTAAGATTATTTCACTAACATGACAGCATGGCAGCCCAATGGGTGTAGCTGAGGTCAAATACAGGGCATCACAGGAGGTTAAACAAAGACAGAACAAAAAGACAAGACAGTACAATACAAAAACAGGAGAACACTTAGAAATAACAAAAAGACAATACAGGACAATACAAAAACAGGAGAACACTTAGGCATAACAAAAATACAATACAGGACAATACAAAAACAGGAGAACACTTAGACATAACAAAAAGACAAAACAGGACTATACAAAAACAGGAGAACATAAAGGCAAAATGACAGGACAGGACAAAAGACAAGACAGAACTGAACAATACAAAAACAGGAGAACATAAAGGCAGAACATAAAGACAGGACAAGACAAAAGACAAGACAGAACTGAACAATACAAAAACAGCAGTATACAAAGGCATCTCAAACAGATTAGCATCCAGTGGTGACAGTCATCCAGGAGCACCAGAGCCACATGAAGCTAATCTCCACACTCTGTGGGGGCACCAGCAAAAAGTAAATAGCCACACAAAAATATTCGCCTTCATTGGAAAAATAATGTTCCCCCTATAAATGCAAGGTAAAGGCAGGATGTAAACACTCTGGACGTGGTACTCACATTCACCACAGGACATAACGGTCTTAAAACAAGAAAACATACACATACAATGTAAACACATTTTCTCAAATAAGAAATTTGTGAGAAAAAAAATTAAAAATTAAATTTGATGTTGCAGGGACGTATGAATAAAATAACTCATGTAAACACCTGTGCCTAACTTTATTCTAGATCAAACAAAGAGAATTTAATGTTTACAGACAATTGAACCTTTGTTTTATTTGAAGCCAACTGGATACACAATAAAATAGAAAATTGGGACATGGATTTCTATCGGAGGCTGTTATTGATTTGTCCAGATATACACAGCTTGCACATAAACACTGTGCCACAAGACGTTATCGATTGACAATTTGGCACATATTAAAGCCCCAAACAAATGCAATGATCTAGTGGTTTTTTTAAAAGATTTTTTTACATATATATATATTTATTTTAAAGCGGTAACACTGGTTGATAATTTTCATAACATTAATGTTACATTGAAGGAGTTATTTATTGATGCCATGCTTTAGGTAAATGTATTTCACTGACTTGATTTTTTTTGTTAGTTTGATTGGTGTTTAACGTAGTACTCAAGGATATTTCCCTTATATGACGACAGACACAAATACAGAACATCACAAACAAATCTGCTTCTCGTTACCCTTTAGCTCTGCGAACACCAGGGCAACAGAAAGC
>JARFOD010021819.1:0-10948 GCA_031763545.1 Mopalia muscosa
GTGAAATACAGCGTTCAACCCCAATCAAACTATATATCAATATCATTTTACATATGATTTATATTGTGGTATTGTGAAATACAGCGTTCAACCCCAATCAAACTATATATCAATATATGAAAGCATGGATTGATTCTCAGTTGTGTTGGGAAGTCAAATTATTTTTCCTTTACATTTGATTAGTTCAGAGACATCGTTTGACAATTATTATTTAGTAAGATTCTATTCACAAATCTGGATACACAAATACAGGGCATATACAGTTTTTAAATGATGAGGAATAGATTTACATTGACACACCCATAGCATTCGGGTTTTTAACAGAGGTATTCTCATGCTTTGTTATTACCGTAGAGTTAAGATATATTTATTCCTAATAGTATGCTTATACCTATCTCCCTGACAAATTACTCGATAAAGTAAAGCCTGTATACGGTGATGACCATAATTATCATGGTTCCATTTAAAAGCCATACAAATCATTCAAACCAAGCTAGAATGTCACCGCCAACAATATTTCTGTCATGAACCAAAAATAACTTTTCTGGGGCATTCTGGGAACGTTTCAGCTATTGCTGACATAACGAAACAAAAACATTATATTAAAGTTACCAAAAGATCATTGGACAATTTATAAAGATTGCAGCTTATCGCAGAGTAATGAAATGGCCTTTTCCTGTGTATATTTGCAGTTTTATTTTCTGTTACAATGGCCACAATTTGGTAGTACTGGTGCAGCAAGGTCCTTCCACAAATTGTTCGTGACATAATTTTTTCCAGCGCCAATCAGTGTTCATATATATATGGAAAATCCGAATAGAAACGACATGCATTTTTGCAGTTGGGTTATTTGAAAAACATTCATAAGATGGCTTTCCCAAGGAAAAGGTGACCGGTTTAAAGTACATCCCATTGGTACGATATACCATAACGGGTTGAGACTTATGACGGCTAACCTATGTGTAGGTGATAGACATGTATAACGTGGACCTGAAAAAGAAATTGTTGTTAAAGCGTTGTTTCGGAATTTTTAGGTAAATACTTACCCTGCTGGTTGGAAATTGTTATAATGACTAAGATGGATGCCAATCCGGAGACCCATCGTAAGGTCCCCATCTTGTTATCCTGGAAAGAAAAGAATAAATACACATTAAATTTACAACATAGGCTTTCATCATCTTAATTCAAACTTCTATTAATGAACTTCGAAACATTCATTTATCCGATCCTATTTTAGACCATTAAAACCCTATAGATTTTTAAAAAGTAAAAGAGAGCAGGCCACTGTTAATTAAGCTTCTTGCTTATTATCGCTTTGGAAAGTCCTGTCTTAACAGAAAAACTGATTTCCCTCCATTTTCTTTCAAAAATGAATTAGTTAGTTTGGTTACATTATTATCAAGAATAATGCAACAAAGGGTTGGACTAAATATTTATAGTAAAATTAATTGTCAACTGTAGTCAAACGATCTTGCTGTTTAAAAGTAAGTATTTTATTTTTTGTATATATATAAGTAAGGAATTTGCCATAGCAAACAAGAACTGTCAAATTCATTATTTCGTAGAAACAGACTAACAGTATTGTCTGCAGACAGTATTAACCAAAGCCACATATAATCATCCGGATTATACATATATATCTCACATGGTACATTACATATAAACCTTGTGATTAGCTATGTGATTGGCTGTCATATCTCGACAGAATAGAATTTAGCCAATTACAATATATACCATCAACTAAGATAACTCTTGTAGAGCCCAACAGAGAGCTACCAGACCTATCAAAACTGATCACCCACGATGCAATGTGCATATTAACGTTACATAATTTTAGCAGAGGACCATGGCTTTAATTTTATTCTGGATAGAATAGATAATAAATCAATACATCCATATCCATGCTATATTCTCTCTTTTCTGATAACTAATTTTCAGATTCATTTGAATTAACTGATATTATAGGATTTTAGGACATATAGGCATAGTATACAGAAATATTTATGAAGTATTTTTGTAGTGGTCATTGCAGACCAAGTGCCTCCTTTTTATATCGCATACATGTACAAAATCTACTCATGAGTGAGAACTCCTAAAATAAGGTAATCTGTAAACATTTCCATTATACCAGTCTAATACTGCATTTCATAAAATGGTCGAATGAGGATTCTACAAACAAGAGGGGGAGTCAACAGTAAATGTCAATACTATTTTTAAAATGTTTCAGTGCTCGACAGAACTCACAAGATGTTATGGTAACTTATACGATACACATGTTATCTGACCATGAAGGAGATATTATCTGATTAATAAAGACTAGAACATAAGAAATATATCTCTGCATAATTGGTCAATATTTCATTACAAGATCATCTTTGGCTGTACCATACATAGTCAAGTTATAAATTGCCCTAACCATTACACAAGAAATTAAAGCCAGACACATTTATCATACATTCTGCGACATGGTTTAACAATATGTATCTCTTCTAACAATTACAGTTCGTATACTAATCGGGCGATTCTAGTTGGGAAGTATAGAATTAAGTGTTATACAGTCCTTAAACTGGTACATAATTGTTGAAATATAGTACTAAGATTATAATATCTCGTTGAAGACTTGACGCCGATTGTCAGTCAGGCCATAGTTGCCTTTATACATTGTGTTCGTTAACTCATAAATAACATTAATAGCTTTAACCAAAGACGATAAGCAAATGTAACTCGAGAAACTAGCAATTCGCCCTTGTACTTTTGGAATGTTTTTTGATACCTGAAGACACCCTGTAGTGTTATTGAATGACCAAGGCTCAGTTTAACACGTTATAGCATGTAATTGCTGAACTGTCCAAAAAAAAAAAAAAAAAAAAAAATGACTAAGCGAAAGCGTAGGCATCAATTAAAAGTCTATTCACAAAAGGTCCGCCCTTTAATCCATGGCCACTTGACTTTTGCTGGTTTGTTTTATTTGGGGTTTTCACTCATATGAGGGCGTGCCAGGGTAATGGGCGAAGGAAACGACTATCGACGCGAAGGGCAACAAACAAAGCGACAAAGGACAACCACAGGACGTAATAAAAATATATCACAAACAGATTTGACTTCATGTGGCACCTTACCTCTAAGACCACCAGTGATGGAAACACCAGACTCCCTCCCAATCGACCACCGACCAGTTGTAAGCGTTAACTATATATTATGTTTGTTATTTATTTAAGTCTCCCTTAAGTTCGAAATGTTAGGCACGGACCTGCTCTGTTTTAATACCCGTCGTAGCGGGCGGTTGGAGAGAGCACCCTGGTGCTATCAGAGCCAAGGGACAACATGAATCTGTATTTACTTGTGTCAGAGTTATACCAAGGATGGATTCATTCGTCCATTGGACTATAGCTCATTCTCATATAAGGGAAACTTATATAAACTTTAGCACGGTAATAAAGAACCCAAATTCATCAAATATCCCTTCCATATCATTCTTTACACTATGCACGAGGCTCTAGATAAAAAAAAGAATTTCTTAAAATCGAGACCATTTAGAAAACTAACGTTTAATTAACCTTTTTGCTGGGCCTTGGGGAAAACTAGCTTATGTGAGCTGCTAAACAAGCTACCCAGTCTAAATAAAGATATTATTATTATTATTATTATTATTATTAACAGGTCATATCCAGTTTTGATGACATGGTAGTGGATTCTGGCGTTGAAGAATCCGATTTGTTAAAAGAAAATCGTTACAAAACATGTTCTGTCGTCAGAAGTGAAATACAATATATAGGAGTGGGAGAGTTCTGGCATTTTACTTGTTTATTTGTTTGTTTTATTGGTATATCACGTCGTACTCAAGGGTATTTCACCTACATGACAATATCTGTCCATTTCATACTGTTCCTTGCCTAATTACGTTGGAAAATCGGATGGAAACCTCGTGAAATACCGGAGCCATATGATGTGACTTGCTCATAAACGTGATGTTCGACAGACGGGTTCGATTCTGTGAGCGGTATATCGAAGTCAGGTAAGTAAGGGCAGTCGCTAATCAGTAAGCCCCGGTCCGGGACCTTGACATTTTGCCCGGTTATAAATAATTTACTGACGATGAAAGGCATTGGATTTCTTGTGATAAAAAGGTGATCCATTGGCATAAATCAGGAATTGTTACCCAGGTAATTTGTGGTTTAGACGAAAGACTGTCACATAACCAATCCACTGGATCAAATAACGCTAATTATCTAAGTCATGCAACGAGGATAACGCTCTCCGGCACAGTTACTTCGCTACGTTAAACGAATATAAAACGTGGCGAATGGTTTAAATTGGCCACACTTGATCCAAGTTTTATGGCCATAGAATGCAATATTATATGAAATAAACCAACTCAAAACGTAAAAAAAAACAAACCATTAAGTAACAGTAAATTACTGGTGCTCTCATACTATAAAAGTATATATCTTTATGACTTAAATCAGCGAGTGACATTTTAATTAGACACATCAAATTTGACTTCTTAACACTTCGCCGGTGGTACTTCATCGTCAGTCTTGACAGATTAAAAATAAAACCAGACTTGATAGCTTGGCAACAAACGCAAAGAGTTATTTTTTGCAGATGTCTCAAGAAAGAACACAGTACACTGTTGATTGATTGGTTGGCGTTTAACGCCATACGCTAGTAATCACATCCCATACAAACAAAGCGAATAATACTATGACTTATACAAAAGCATGCCTTGGCGCTACTTCTATCAATTCATCAATATTCTCAAAGCTCCGAGCCCGAAGTTTAGTGGTTAGCATGTTTGCTTACTAATCTTACTTCGGTATACCGTTCACGGGACTTCACGGAATCAAGTCCGCCTATCGCCCATTAGGTATATGCGGGAGTCCCATGATGTGGCTCCGGCAATTTTGGGGGTGGTTTTACGAGGATTCATCTCGGTTTTCCACAGTATTTAAGCACGGGACAAGCAGTGGACAATCCGTTGCATGACAGTTAAATACCCTTGAGTACGATGTTAAACTTAAATCAAACAGACGACCAAAGTTTCGATTTAAAATGGAAATAATATACAAAAAAACGCAGAAAACAAGCCGCATCCTGCACATGCGCATATGGTTTTTATAAGAAACCGGTTGAAGAAAGCATCAAAGTTTTCCGTATAAAAAATACTGAAATATAGGCAATAATTTTTTTTTTGGAAAATTCTTTATATTAGCGAATAAAACAGACAGACGGGACATATTACTACCACATTCACACAACGCATGTAACACAGGTAACCATAGTTTGATCACGCGACAGCATTCCAACTCGTGTATATTTAAATTTTTTTAAATGGTACATGGGCCTATTCCAAATGACCCGATATTCCTGTTATTCTCAAGCTTGGGACCATTTTAGCTGATGAAATATTCGTTCAAAGAATATGGTGGAACGTTAAAGCAAGAAAAGTCGTAATGAATTGATACAGGACGGTATAGGTAGTTGGCAAACTAAAGAAAATATAGTCTGTGTACACAGTATGCTACACAAATGGTTTTTTTTATAATGTTATAGATATACCACTCCTCGAAAGCCGCATTTGTTTTTCATCCGCTCAGTACAGATTGAGTATAAGGAGTGATTGTGAATGGATTCTCCAGCCGTGTGATCATTAATCTGGTAATGACAGGGCCACCTCTGGGCTTTACGCTTCCTATACTAAGCTCATCCAAGCGAACAGACGTGTTATAAGCACCTTTTATGGCCCACTACATGGTGGATGTTTTGTACCCGGACGCTCGCCCCTAACAGCCGCCCTTCACATAGCACATCTCTTCAAAAGATGTGTTTATCAGAGCGAAGTTCCCTCAGTGGCGTTTAATTTATTAATCTCCTTAAGACGTTGTCTTGTAAAAAAGGAATAAGCTATCAGCCCATAGGTTACACACAAACTATATTAAGAGGACGTATGCCAAAAGACTGCAAAGGATTATAGCTTTACAAATTTAGTATATGAAATTGGAGCTTAAAGGAACGAACCATAATGATAATAATATAAGCACCTTTGGCCTTTTTGTCAAACTATCAAGCAAAAAATCATTTTCACGCGAAGTGAAGTGTAGTAAACTTTTCTTGATAGCTATACTATATAGCCTTGTATAAATTTACAAACGCCTATTTTATAAGCTACCGTTTTATCAGAGTAAATGGAGCTATTGAATAGGCTATTGCGGAGAGTCTATTTTCGAGGGTGTATTATATTTTTGACACTTGTCCATGACTGCTTAGGTTCTATTGTATACGATGTCTATCATACTTTTATCAGGTCTCGACTCTCAAGTGTTATAGTGCCGGTCGCAATAGAGTTACTGTAGGCAGTTTTATTGTAATTATCGGTAAACTTTCGGAATTGCATAAGGTACCCTTCTATTCCCAATGTTCTTTCACCTAAAAAGCTGGAATATAGATACTTCGTGCCTTTCACACGCCATAGGTTAAAGTAGAGGTCAGGCTAGTCTAGTAGGGTTTTCAACAAGTTATAACACTATAATAAATCAAGAAATAATAGAAATTCAATGACATATACACACAACGTGTTTTTAGTCTGTAATTATTTCTACGGTATTCGGTCTCCGGAAAATGTGTTTTATTTACAAATAAAACACACCTGCTGTCTATTGAATACATTATGATATAGTATTAATCTCTTTATGTATATAACTTGGATTACACCTACATCTATGAGAATCTAACATCCAAGGATCAACACTTTGAAAGAAAAGGTGCTCTTAATGCCTTTAATAGGCAGCTAGAGTACATGGGCGCTGCTTGCCTAAGCATATTTCATTCACACAGCATATGTGCCACTGAGGAGAGCGTATACCTTTGTAAGTAAGCCGACTACACGGCAATAAAGAATTACAAAATGTTAGCACATAAATTCACAGTCAAATTACAACAATCCAACTGGCGGTGAACTAAAAACGTATAAAGTGCTCTCGAATTACCCTTACAGAAAACACCCTCAAGACGTGTATACTTCTACTCTGTACATTATGAATGATTAACAATCTATTGGGGTCTTTGATGTTCCTTGATAAGAACTAAAAGTTACCATCGCTTTTATGCTGTCTTGTTGCAGAACGAAAGTATTAATCTGTAATTTTGGCCAACGTCTTAAGTTCATTAGTTGTTCCGTTATATGGCTGATTTTCTTCAATCTATGAAACGTAATTTTTACGTTTAAAAGAACTCAATACAACGGTTACACATTCAACAAGTCGAGTAATTGTTACGTTTCGAGGAATTCAAAGCAACGGTTACACATTCAAGAAGTGGAGAAATTTTTTGTATAAAATAAAAAAGCTACGGTTACACATTCACCAAGTCGAGTAATCATAACGTTATCAAAATTATGATTAATTAATTGACCTTATCTGGGACAAGGGTGGTTTGCTTTAAGGGTAGATTTGTGCTTTCGCCTATATACAGAATATGTTTGGTTGTGTTGTACTTAACCAGCTATCCGTAATACTTATTTTTCAGTAAGTTCCAATCTAAACAAACGTCTTACCTCGAGGATTTGACCATTCACTCCTAAAATGTGTGGAGTACCAGGTTCCTATTGCGTGTTTAACTCACGTTTTTACTTGCGGTTTTAAGCAATCCACACAACCAACTCACCAGACCAAGCCACCGCCAGCCCAAACAACCAGCCAACGGATCAACAACTCACCAACCAGCCAGCCTCCCAACCCGCCAAGCCAAACCACTGCCAGCCCACCGTTAAACCATCAAACCAGCCCACCTAATTCCCAACCCACCAAGCCAAACCATTGCCAGCCCACCGTCAAACCCTCAAACCAACCCACCAACCCACCAACCAACCTACCGAACAACCGTGACTTGTGAACACCCCGGATCAAGTGAAGAACTATAGTCTCGCCAATAATGCTTTCTCTTCTGCTAATGACGATACAAACCCACGGAGCTATTTCCGGATTGTCTTGGTTAAGGGAGGGGTATATGGTCTTTAACATCAATACATGTATAGTTATTCATAGATCTGATATCTTCAAAACACTAGATTGTTTTTCAAACAGAATGATCTATAGGAAATGTAATTCATATTCGTCCTTTTTCCAGTCAGATAGTCCGATAGTTCGATATTATTGAAGGGTTAAATTTAATTTCTGTATGCTCCTGAGCTATATTTAGGATATATACGAAACCCGTAACCACCTCACGGAAAGTGTTTGATAAATATGTGTAAAGTAATCGATAACCTATCAATCATCTGTTACGTAAGATATATCAAAAGAAAATTTATAGAGGAAATTTTATGAACAATCGCAAAAAATATATTTAATATATTTAAATTGCATAATATATGAAGCTTACAACAAAAAATAAGCATTCCACCGTGAAAAGCAATATATTAAAATAACAAACATTTATTTAATCTTTCTTAAAATAGGCGATTATTAACCATCTCACGAAAAAAGGTTTATCATTATATAAACTAATCGATAATCTATCAATCGTCTGTTACGTAAGACATATAACAAGAGTATCTATACAGGAAATTTAATCACCAAGAACAAAAATGCCTACATTTATATTTAAATGGGAAGCTTACAAAAAGAAACGAACATTACGCAGTGAAAGTTCGTATACAAGTGTATTCAAATAAACAATAATATTTTAATCTTATTTAAAATATCCGTTACAAAAACAGCTAACGGAAAGTTTTTTGTCAAATTATGTAATACAATCTGAGAAAGAATAATCAGAAATTGATCTCGATAGTTGGGAGAAATTGCTTCATCAAAAACAAAAATAGCTCATATGGATTTAAATTACATTGCCTGCATGTTATAACAAGAAACAAGAATTCCACAGTGAAATTCAATTCATGTTCAAATTATCACTGATCGTTCAACCACTAACCATTACACCGTTAAGATATACCTTATAACAACCCAATATTAGATGATAAAATGAATACTTTGAACGGACAATGTTTATAAAACTTTAATTAATTTATTTAGATACTAGCTGATTTTATCTCAGAGACGTGATCAGAAGAACAATTAGGCTTCGCTGAGCAGTCCATGTTTCTTGTATTGATGATCTGTCACGTGGATTTCTTATCCTTGTAGACTTACCCACGTTACTCGATGTATTATAAAAAAAAGACCTTTCTATGTAGATTAACCTGGGTAGGTCTAGGTAGACGGGGCGGCTACCAGCTAGATACACGTGTCTGTAGTCTGTTAAGGAGCTTTGACTTCAGCGTCATGTATATGTCGTTATGGAGGGTCTTAATAGTGATCAGTCTACACGGGGTTACCACATACATATGATTCGTTATCTAATTTGGTGGCATATAGCAATTTTAAAATGCCTCCCAACTTAATATTTTTAAACAAATCAGTGGTCTTTTGAATTTCACACCAATCCAGATTGATTGATTGATTGATTGGTTGATTTGGTTGGCTTACTGACCGACCGACTGATTGATTGATTGATTGATTGATTTGGTTGGCTTACTGACCGACCGACTGATTGATCGATTGATTGATTGATTGATTTGGTTGGCTTACTGACCGATCGACAGATTGAATGATCTAACGACTAGTGAATTATTTAATGATAAAATGCCAAATATAGTTGTTTTCATTATACAAATTATATTAATACGCTTAATCCCAAAAACCTCATGACAAAACAGTTTTCAAATTGCTCTTTTTAAATTTTAGGTCACTTTTGGTGACAATGGCAACTGTGGAAGTTTTGTTTTGTCTGTTTGAGAAACATCATATTTTAGAGCCTAACTCATTGCTAGTGTTATTTCGAGATAAACATGAAATAGTTAGTGTATAACATCTTGTGAATTAAATATGGGATCTTTTCTTCAATTGCATAAATATTAATAAGCATTTTTAACAACTTCAAGGTAATGTTCTTGATTTATAAACAAGGAGAGGATGTAGTGAGATTGTCCCGTGAGAATTGTCACATTACCGGTTTACAGAGGGATCAGTGTTTTTCTAAACATACGGTGATTTATGGACCCCAGTGAGGCGAGTCCTGGAGCGGTTTCACACTGGGTAGAGGAAAGAGAGTCCGAATTATCTCACCCTATGGCCGCTTATGTATGGTCAAGCATTCTACGGTACCGTAACTGCTCTAATAATTCACCCATCCTTACAGGACTTAAGTACATGTATAAACCGAATAAATTTATGTTCTAATTTCCAGCTCTCATAAAGTTGACTTACAATAAAATTTGAAGCTAGTACTACATAAAATATCAGTGTGTGCTTATTCCGTAGAAGAAATTTGTTTATTTTTTCCTGTTAGAAGTTTACGGACATTGGAGAGAATAGCCAGTAGTCATTCATCATTGTAGCTGACCTATACGTTCAATCAACGGTGTCATCACAAGATATACGCACCCAAAAATAGCAGCAATAAAATGATAATGAATCGAAATATATACAAAACTGACATTTAACTAGTGAAGGTATACCAAGTAGCATCGACAAATGATTCTCACAAAAAAAAAAAAACAAAAAAAAAATCTGACTATAAAAAGCGTCAAAGTGTAGACACAAATAACTAATTGTCCTCTCATAAAATCAACTAGCTCACCTGTGGGTATCTGGATACAAACAAAAGGTGTCTGGCAGTCCGTATAATATAGAGGTTTCAAAAATATATAGAGCAACAAAATGAACCCCAATAAAGACTGTGTTCGACGTCATTCATTTTCGTCGCCATAAGTGACCAATAGAAACATGGCTAAAGTTTTGTGTCGTTTTCAACCTACATTGAAATGTTGCGAAGAAAATTTTAGAGATAATTTGACAATTCTTTTTAGTTAAGATAGGCCTAATATATCACAGATAATGTTTTCATTCTTTCCAACTACCAAAGGCTTGGTTATAAAACCGTTTGTATTTTT
>JARFOD010021830.1:457-10948 GCA_031763545.1 Mopalia muscosa
CCCCCCCCCCCCCCCCGCCCCCATGTCCTACATTCGTGACCAACTCCCCTGGAAAATGATGCAACCATTAGACCCACAGTTGTGTGAAATCTAATCTGAAGAATTGAAAATTTCCTGGTTTTTCCCTAAATTATAAAATTTGTTTGCTTTTTTGGTGGGGTTTCAACCCATTATGTAGGCGGTGGTATAGAATTGAAAATGTGGTTTTATAAAGTTTGCAAGTGAGAGTAAATGGGGTGAGAAATGTTTCACCTGAAAATTACGGGTAGTGAGAATTTTTACATTTTTTTTCTACGAGTGGTGACAAAATCCATGATGTCAATTGTCAAGATATAGGTACATACATGTACTACAGTCTACAAGATTATATTGAAAAAAATATTATTAATCGATTACCATATTAAATCAAAGACTCTCCTAATCAGTTTTCAGTGTAAATATATAATACTTTTCATAAATTTCAAACAGGAAGATACCTTAATATAAACGGTATTACAATCTTGAAAAATCAAACATTTCATTTAAATTCGAAACCAAACCTTTCAGCACCATTATTATTTAAATTACTGAACCTTGAAAACCACACACACAACCTCAAAAGTCCCACACAATTGTGAAGTATTTAGCAAACTAATTGCAACTTTTCAATCTTTCATGTTTGGTTTTATTATTTACATACATGTACCACTATATCAATCAGTAGACTGTACCTTAACATATAGCTTTAATAAAATTGTTTATTGGCTGTGAACAGCTCCTGTAATTTGTATCTTTAATGTCTTCTATTTTCAGTTATACAACAGGGGCAGATTATGTCAATTGGGTTCTGAATTTTCAGAATTGGATACATTTGCCAGGGTAATCAAAGTTAATGATAAAAGGTAGGTCATGTGATTATAACAATTTTCTCCCATGTCTATAGATCTCTTCATATACTGAACTTATATATGTCAGCCCTGCGGCCGTGACTAAGTGGTTAGTGAGTGCGCTGACTAAAGCCTACTTCGATGTACCGTTCACAGACTCGAGTCCGCATGTCGACCAGTGGGTATATGAGCAAGTCACATATGGTGGCCCCGGCAATAAGGGGGTGGTTTTTACGAGTTTTCCTCTTGGTTTTCCATTGTAATTAGGCTGTGTACAATCCGTCGTCATATAAGTGAAATACCATTGAGGAGGCTGTTAAACACCAATCAAACAAATAATCAAATCAAGTTTCACTATGTGGCTCCGACAATCGCATGGGGGGTTTTTATGAGGTCTCTTCCTAGTTTTCCTCAGCCGGTTGGAGGGAGCTTCATGTTGCCCCGGTGCTCTCCGAGCTAAAGGGGAACAGGAAGGTGATCTATTTGTGAAGTCTGTATTGCGTCCTGTTGTTGTCGTCCTGTATTAGTCCAGTCATGTCTTTGTTGCCAGTGGTGTCAAGGGTGGTTTCCGCTCATTGGGCTGACACATTGAAATACCCTTGAGTACGTCATTAACCCCTAATCGAACAAACAAACAAATCCAAGTTTTCAATGGTAATATGGCAAGGAACAGTGTGAAGTGGACAATCCGTTGTCATATAAGTGAAATACTCTTGAGTACAACATTAAACTCTAATCAAACAAGCAAACAAATATATATGTCAAATTTCTTTCCTAGCATGTGTGTTTATGTTTCCATACCCAATTTTGGGGCCCGCAGCCGTGGCTCAGTGGTAGCGAGTGCACTTTCTAAACTGAACCTGCTTCGATTTACCATTCACCGGATCACCGAGGCCATCAGGTATATGAGCGCGTCACATGTTGCGGCTCCGGCAATCGCGGGGGTGGTTTTTATGAGTTTTCCTCATGGTTTTCCATCGTAATTAGGCTGTGTACAATTCGTCGTCATATAAGTGAAATACCCTGGAGGAGGACGTTAAACACCAATCAAACAAACATTCAAGTCATACCCATTTTGAGCATGTGGTTGGAGGTAACTTCATGCTGCCCTGGTGCACTCAGAAATAAAGGGGAACAGGAAGCTAATCTGTTTGTGGTGTCTGTTAGTGTATTGCGTCCTGTTGTTGTCCTGTATTTGTCCCATTGATATCTGTGTTTGTTGCCAGTGGTGTCAAGGGTAGTTTTCTTCAACCCATTGGGCTGGCACGTGGTCATTGATGCCTTAACTATTTTAATTTTATTAGTCCATTAAATTCCACACATTACCCAATATTGTGTGTAATCTGATTGCATCGTGTCTTAATATGAGCTATTTGGCTTATTTATTATCAATTTGTTTTTTAGTTACATCTAAAAATTTATTATGCTAATCTATTTTACCAGACACCTCCTCCACCACTGCTTCCAGGCATTACGAGATCACGGGGTTAGGGTGTCAGAGATTTTAGCGGAGACGTATTCTCGACAGTACACACCCCTGGTCTGTGACTCACCCACAGAAAGAGAGAAGGCTGTTCAACTAGGCTTCAGTTTGGGTAGGCTGGATTATAACCTGTTTAAGTGACTTAGGAGAACAGGATGTTAAAGTTTTATATGAAAAACAATGAAACTGAAAGTACCATAGACTTTATCATAAGTCACCTTTATTTGAACATTTGGGAATGTGAAATGCTTACGTGGCTGCAACAAAGAGTGCACTTGTTTAAAGAGCAGTAATTCATGTTTGAGGACATCACTGTGCTAGCTGTTCCTCCTTTTCAGTTGGTACAGAAATGTCAGGATCTGTATACCATTCCTGTTCATCTTATTGTAGATTTAGGGATCTAGCTGTGCTGAATGTTACAGGCAGTTTGTATCACTACAGAATCTGATTTTGAACTTTTCCTGCCTGTAGACAATCAGGTATTATACCTGTGCTTTTTTTGCAAACTTTGGAAGACTGAATATGACAACTTTTGATGAATATTTGATTTGTTCTCTATTGGAAAATGGTTGCCACAGGAGTCCTTCATATAGGCCTAGGCAGCTGTGTTGCAAAGTTCATTAGTTTCCTACGAAAGTAGGCCTCATTTCATAATTTATAACAATTAATATTGTTGATTTCAATCAAACAAAAAATCATAGAAAGATTAAAAAATTATCTATTTGCACAAAAATCTTGCAAACAAACAAGTTTTCCCAACTAAACTCTATAAAAAAAGTGATGGATGATTTTTAAATAATTTAAAACTCAATACGTTTCATTATTTATACATCACGTCAATCATAGAGAGTAAAAACAGAACAAACAGACAAATAACTTCAATTTTATAGTTTAACCTCGCTTTACATTAAATTAACAACAAAAAAGTAATTCTGTCATGGGACAGGTAAAAAATTATTTCACCTGTCCCATGTGACAGTTAAAAATTTTAGAACATTTCGACCTCTGCGGTATATGAGCGAGTCACATGTTGTGACTCCGTCAATCACCTTTTTTTTTTTGTTTAACAAGGTTTCCCCCCGGTTTTCCATCGTAATAAGGCTGTGTGCAGTGTGAAGTGGACAATCTGTCGCCATATAAGTGAAATCCCCTTGAGTACGACATTAAACACTAATCAAACAAACAAACAATATTGTCAAACATACATAACTCTGCTTTTAACTAACACACAGGTGATAGATTATTTCTGATTACTCTACATATAACTGTCTATGTGATAATGCAGCAAACCCAGCTCACATGGATGAGTCAGAAACACTAATCATACATTATTTAGATGGTAAATACCAATACATGGAGAAAGCAGATATTGTATGAATGTGATGCTGGGAATTGGTGTTTAACATTTATCGTTTTACTTATGGATGGTATTGTTCCAGATTTTTTTAACTAGGCAAGATAACAAACACTCTATCCAATGGAAGATGAACAAGTCCCCAAATGAACTAAGAAATTGTTCAACTTGTCAGTCAATAAAATTAACTCAGTTCTATAAAAAGTTCCAGATGGTTCAATGAATCAACGCAGTATGCATCAGAATTACACTGAGCGTGGAGTTGTTGATAAACCCTGAATACCCAGATGTTTTTAACCTCAGTGAAGCTAAATTACTGCCGAATTTTGCGTAAAACACCAATCAATAAATCCTCGAATAGCAGAATCTGTTGGGAATTAGCCTCAGTGAAGCTAAATTACTGCCGAATATTGCGTAAAACACCAATCAATAAATCCTCATCTAGAATCTAGCACAAATAATTAGCACAAAAACATCACACTTTTTACGCAAATGATAAGAAAAGATATCAGCAATTTTGAGTATTTTCTGTTCTATTTTTATGGAAGAAAAGAGAAAAACTGAGAAAAACAGGAAAGAATCTTAAAAATTAGTTGTCATTCTTATTAAACTAGATTATCAAATTAGGTGAGATTGTTTCTAGAGGATCAAAACACCAGTGAATTAATTCTTTTATCACCCTAGTAGATGCTATTATGAGGCTTGTTACTGTTGGAATCCAGTTTTGTTAACAAGAAATTTAGGTATGGCATAAAGCAATTGGTAAACTAGAACTATATCAGCATATGGGCCCACGGCTGTGGCTTAGTGATAGCAAGGGCGCTTCCTAAACTGAACCTGCTTCGATTTACGGTTCATTGGATTGAGTCCGCGTGTTGACCTTTAGGTATATAAGTGACATGTTGTGCCTCCAGCAATCGCAGGGGTGGTTTTTAAAAAGTTTCCTCGCGGTTTTCCACTGTAATAAGGCTGTGTGCAGTGTGAAATGGACAATCGGTAATCATATAAGTGAAATACCCTTGTGTACGACATTGAACACCAATCAAACAAACAAACAAATAGATATTTCAGCATATAATGTGATATTTCCTGAAAAATATTGTCCTTGTGTTTTCAGGTAAAAAATAATATTTCCATTTAATTGTATTCACTGTAATTTCAGGTGGTTTTCTTAATGATGCTGGCTGGATATGTGATAGCGAGAGAGTATTCCTGGCCTGTCTTCACCTCTGCAGGATGGAGGACAATCCTACAGGATGGTGTCGGGCCCTTGAGTGCTGTGTCAGGTCAGGGCAGTAATCTAACTCAACAAATAGTACACTGGTTTTTAACAAGAAGTAAAAACGTAGTCCAGAAATTTTTTTGTCGTAAAGGGTGTCCCAACTTAATTGTATATTAAGAACAGGCATGGAAATTGTTAGAAATTGAATCATTAGTGGGTCCTATGTTTGGTAAAATTTTTATTGAAAAAACCTGAAGAGTAAGCTTTTAAGAAAGTAGTTCACTGTGTGGCGCTGTAAAATATTAGGAGGCAGAATAAAATGAAATTCAAAAGTTTTTACCATGTTTGATAAAATGTTTATTAATTATTCCAAAAAGATTTATCTATTTACTATTTTTATTCAAATACGTTAAAAGTAAATCCATGGTGTTTTGAAGTGAATCATGAGAAAGCCCTGTTTTTTATTTATTATTTGGACAGAATGTCCAAATAGTATTAGTAGTAGACACAATATTTGGTTAAAATATGTAAAAATGATTACATATATTATTAGTGTTTCTGTGGCTCCGGCAATCACAGGGGTGGTTTTTACAAGGTTTCTTCTCGCTTTTCCACCGTAATAAGGCAAGGAATACTGTGAAGTAGACAATCTGTAATATTATCAATCAAATACTCTTGAGAACAATGTTAAACCCCAATCAAATAAAAAGAAAAAAAAAGTGTTTCATATGGGATAATTACTTATAATTATGTTCAATGTTATAGTGGTTTTCTCTCCATTTTCCACCGAGTTTAGTTTTATACTGAAATAATTAATTACAGAAAAGTAGCTGGGAAACCATTTTCCTTGTATTCAGTTCAAACACTGAATCAATCAGTCTTTTCATAATATACACTATATCAGTGGAATCTGTATTTTACACTAACCAAGTGAATTATAATTGCTTAGATCCTGGGAGAGCTTATAAATAATTGTTCATATTTTTTTAAGATTGATCCATGTAAGGAACACTAATTGTGCCTATGAAAGTGCTGAACTCTCCTGTAAGGAGGCTGAAAAGATAGTTGAGCGTCTGACAGAATGTGATATATCGGTGAACAAATCCACACTATACTCCGAGCGCTGTGCTCTTCTCTTTGCCAAAAGTCAATATGATGAGGTTAGTATACTGAGTTCCCTGGCATATCATACGTCCCGTTTGTAAAAATGTTATTTGTAAATATCTCAATGATTGGCCCATTAAAGTGAAGTAAACTGGAGTATAATTTAAAACTTTTGTATAAAACTTTATGAATGGTCGAAATATTTTAATCGCTTACTGGGCCATTACCCAGGTTTCATCAGTTGTATACTCTGGGTGAGGACAATATACCCCAAGCTTAATCACATTGCAGTATGATAAGGATAAATGCTATGTATTGCTGCTGTAAACTGGATTCCAACAGCACTTTTCTTTGTCATTTCATGATGTGGTTATGCTGTTGTTATTTCTTGAGATGTACAATTATCATTGAACTGAAGAAGCATGAGGATGGCATTAAACACACTCTATCATTTATATAATATTATATACCTTATCAAGCTGAGAGTCATTTCAAAATGCAATAACCTTTTAAATTTAACATATTAATCAAAAGAAATAAATTTTGATGTCAGAATTATTCATTAAATGAATTTTATTTAGAGGTTTAAAACAAGACTTTAAAGTTATTTACTGCAGTTAAGTTTTGTTTTTTTGTCCACCACTACTATAGTAGGGGGGGACTTAAAAATGCTACTCAGCATCTGTCTGTCCGTCTTTCTGTACGTCCGTCACAAATGTTTGTGAACAGTTAGCTTGAAAACAAATTCACCAATTAACTTCAAACTTGGAATGTAGCTTCTTCCTGTTAAGACGGCGTATGGTATTGCATTTCACCAAATTCCGTTACACAAAATGGCCATTATTACATAATTTTAGCATATTCATGTCTTTACATGTTATGAACACAATAAGTAGAGAATAAATTCATGGATTAACTTCAAACTTAGTATGTAGCTTCCTCTTGTTAAGACGGCGGATGGGATTACATTTCACCAAATTCCGTAAAACAAAATGGCCGTTATTACATAACTTATAATATTCATGCCTGTACATGTGTTGTGAGCACAATAATTAGAGAATAAATTCATAAATGAACTTAATACTTTAAAGATAGCTTTCTGCTTTTACAACAATCGATTAGACTGAATTTTAACAAGTTCCGTAAAACAAGATGGCCACCATTGCATTATTTTACAATATTCATCACTGTATATGTTGTGAAGACCATTACTCTGTAACAAATTCATGAATTAACTGGAAACTTGAAATATAGTCTCATCTTATTAAAACAACAGATGGGATTGAATTTCATCAAATTCCGTAAAACGAAATGGCCGTTATTACATAATTTTTAGAATATTCATGCCTGTATGTGTTGTGAGCACAATAACTAGAGAATAAATTCATGGATAAACTTGATGGCGCCCCAATGCATCATTTTACCATATTCACGTCTGAACATGATTGTTTTTAGATCAAATTCACAGATTAACTTGAAACCTGGAAGTTAGCTTCCTACTACTATTAAGACATACGATAGGATTGGATTTAGTTGAATTGCACAAAGCAATATGGTCCCCATTGCTTAATTTTTCAACATTCACCCCTACAGGATAACTTGGGATTGTATTTCATTTAATTCTGCAAACAAAAATGACCATCACTCAAATTCAGATATTAACTTCAAACTTTGCTTTTTCTGTTACCATAGATATAGTTGTATTTCACTAGATTTCACAAAAAAATATGGCTGACATTGCATATCACACCAAAATGGTGATAAACACAATAACTTTTACTCTTTGGTTCTTTGAAGAAAAAATAGTTCTCAGACAATAGTATGAAAATGTGACTGCGCTGTCTAAGCCTTCTTGATGTACATGTACCGTTACAGGATCAAGTTTATCTGTTGACCCTCAGGTAAATGAGTGAGTCACACGATGTGGCTCCGGCAGTAACATGGTTTTTATGAGGTTTCATCTCAGTTTCCCACCGTAATTATGCAAGAAGCAGTAAGAAATGAACACTTCGTCATCATATAAGTTAAATACCATTGAGTGCTATGTTAAACCCCACTCAAACAAATGAACAAAATCAGTACGTATTTCTGATTAAAGGAATTCATGGTCGTTTTTTTGTTTGTGTGTTTTTTTTCCCAGGCCTATAAATACTGCTGTATGGCGTTACATGAGATATCTTATTCAATGTCTCCGAAGGTAAGTATAATGGCTCTCTACCGGATTACCTCCCTTTGCCGGGCGCTGTGTTATACAGTAGTTACGGTTGTGAAAAGTTGTATGCATTCTGAATTCCCGTTCCAGTGTCTGCCTTACTACTGTGGAGCGAGTAAGGGGACGTAATCCGGTAGTCTCCCATTGTTTAGACACTTTCGTTATCAAATCCTCCAAAATTTGTTTTTAAAAACAGTAGACCTACTGCTCCACATAATTTGTTGTAGGTAAAATGTAAACTGTTTCTTAAAAGATACTATTTTAATTACTTTATGTTTTTTTTAGGCTCAATAGTTAAATTCCTTCTTGATAGTATCAGGACAAAATTGTAACTAGTAATTCTGACAATCATATTTAAAAAAATATGTACGAGATTGTGTCCATATACCTAGCATACAATTGTAAATATCAAGCTTTGGGCACAAAGGAAAATCAGAAAATCATTTTTTTCATTACTGCATTATCATTTCTTTCAGGCCATAGTTGATGTCTTGCGGCAGTGTTCAAAGGTAACTTTTTAATTGAATTTTGTTTATTCACCATGCAAGTATTTGTAGTAGAAAGGTACATTAAAAACTGAGATAATGGCGGGAATAAAGTTCAACAAGAACTTGTTCTATACCAGAAGTAAGAGTTATAAATTGAATAGATTAATTAATGACCAGATGATGTAAACAATTATAACATTCTTAGAAGTGAGCACTGGAGGAACATCAGTTTTCCACCACAACATCACGGGTGGTTGGAGGGAGCTTCTTGTTTGCCTGGTGCTCGCAGAGCTAAAGTGTATTTGTCATATCCTGTCTATGTTTGTTGCCAGTGGTGTTGAGGTTGGTTTCCTTCACCCATTGGGCTGGTACGTCGTCATATAAGTGAAATACCCTTGAGTACCATGTTAAACCCCAATCAAACAAACAAAAAAAACTAACATAGCATCAATTCACATTTTATGTTTATGTTAGGGAAATAGCGTTGAATACAATCAATAAATCAATGATTGAATGAATCATGTGAATTAATAGCTATTTTTGTATTTTTCAGGCATGTGTTGTGAAGAGAGAATTCATTAAAGCTGAGGTGTTAATTAGACATGCGGTTCATTTTGCCAAGTAGGTATTTTCTTTGAGTACTGTAGTTTCCTTAGGCCATAAAAAGTTAACGAATAGTTTCTCAGGCACCGCCGCAAAATGTCAATACCCCCTGCTTCAAAATTTTTTATGGCAATTAAAAAAAAAAAGCGTTTTTTCGTAAGTAGGCCTATTGCCTGCACAGTGAAATTTGGCTTTGAATAAAATGTATTATGAGTAAGCTTATAATATTTTTATTTTACATATTTCCCAAAGTAGTTGTATCTGTAAAAAAAAGGTCTTTTTTGCTTTAAAACATTCGATATTGATAAATACTTTTAAATAAACAGACTGATTTGCCTCACATTTGGCGACTTATCTGACTCACGTTGTTTACTTCCGGTTTATAGACTAAAGGGAAATCTTCAGTTAAAATGTCAAAGCTAAATCAGGCATAGTTATCTCCCTTAACATGTTACATGCCTCATAAAGAACAGATATAGAATAAAAACAGAGCCTCTTCTGAAATTTTTGACCATTTTTTCAAAAGGAATTACCAGAGAAACTAGTAATAATGTTTTTTTAGCCATATTCTCAAAGTTGTACTGTACTAATTGTAGGATGCTTATTCAATTATTTCAGATTAACTCATCCAAGTCCAGTTCACTTTGTACACAAAGCAGCCTTTCTGCTCGAAAACATTTGATAAAATACCTATTATATACTGCAGTTAATTTATACTATGTCTTTATTCTCAAAGTTTATGCTGGGATCAGTCACCCCCTGTAGCATTACTTACTATCGGAAGGTTTTTCTTGACCATTTTGCTGTCACATGATAATGAGTTGTGTGGCACTCAACCAGTGAACATATTGCCCATCGACATAAAGTAAATTGAGTTTAATAGTACGGTAACATTTTACATAATCATTAATGAGATGGGGCCCGTGGCCGTAGCTTAGTGGTATTGTGTTCGCTAACTAAAATGAACCTGCTTCTATGTACTGTTTAACGGATCAGGTATATGAGCGAGCCACATGTTGTCGCTCCGGCAATCATGGGGGTGGTTTTTACGAGGTGTCCTCCCTGTTTTTCACTGCAATAAAGCTAGGTGCAGTGTGAAGTGGACAATCCATCGTCATATAAGTGAGATACCCTTGAGTACGACATTCAACCCCAATAA
>JARFOD010021841.1:0-10947 GCA_031763545.1 Mopalia muscosa
GTACACTAGTCCGATGAAGCAACAATTCGAAGGTTCACTATAGTTTGATGGTACACTAGTCCAGTGAAGCAACAATTCGAAGGTACGCTAGTCCGATGAAGCAACAATTCGAAGGTTCACTATAGTTTGATGGTACACTAGTCCGGTGAAGCAACAATTTGAAGGTTCACTATAGTCTGATGGTACACTTGTCCGGTGAAACAACAATTTGAAGGTTCAGTATAGTCTGATAGTACACTTGTCAGGTGGAGCAACAATCTGAAGGTTCACTATAGTCTGATGGTACACTTGTCCGGTGAAGCAACAATTTGAAGGTTCACTGTAGTCTGATGGTACACTAGTCCGGTGAAGCAACAATTTGAATGTTCACTATAGTCTGATTGTACACTAGTCCCGTGAAGCAACAATTCGAAGGTACACTAGTCCGATGAAGCAACAATTCGAAGGTTCACTATAGTTTGATGGTACACTAGTCCAGTGAAGCAACAATTTGAAGATTCACTATAGTCTGATGGTACACTAGTCCGGTGGAGGAACAATTCGAAGGTACACATGTCCGGTGAAACAACAATTTAAAGATTCAATATAGTCTGACGGCACACCAGTCCGAAACGTTTTAGAAATGAGTATGCAATTATAGACAGCGGGTTTCTTACAAGAATAGACAGTTTTAGTTCAAGGTGAGTATACGTTAAGTGCTCAGTTGTTTTCGTCTAAGGGAAATCTTTACTTTAGGTTTTTAAAGTTTCGTAAATTAGAGTAATCGGTATTCACAGTATTGACTGTCCATTCTAAACATTACTCTCGGGCCTTTCTGAGGGGATTTCAACTCTAAGGTATCACCGAGGCATTTTGTCAGGTTTCCGAAACGTCGGAAACCAGCTTTCAGCGTGGTGATACTCGAAGCATCACAGTGTGGATGGACTTCAGAATACTTTGTAAACAATAAAACGTGTTTGCGCAATTTATCTGTTAATATAAAATGTGACCTTTTGAGATATAAAAATGTCTATACTTTGGTTCCGGTTCGGTTGCATTTACTTAATAAATGAATAGACTCGCTTGTAGAGATCAATACTCAGTTAATTTAATTGAACAAAAATAAAAAAATGCAAGCCATTCAAAAAGTTATTGGTCTCATGCTGGCGCACCATCGTCCAATGTCAAGTACAAATGAAACAAAATAAACAATTTTCATTGTTTTTTTTAAGCAGGTTTGGGTGACATGTTCAAATAATACTGTCTGGTGCGACCGTTCCACAACTTTCTCCTGACATGGTAACCTCCAAATTGGGAAATCCAATCTCTACATTCCTGACAAATTGACAAAGTGGTTTATGGTTATCTTCTGGTATAGAGATTGTGAGTGATACATGGATGTCTTCCAAAGCCCGCGAAGGTTCGGTTCGCATGACACTATCATCCACATTTTGTTACCACAATGTTAACACACATTCTCCGAGCCTAGAATAAGAGCGGGTGGCTGAGTGTTCTAGGTGGCCGGCATTTACTGCTGGCGATTCGGTGCCTGACGTGTTTCAACAGGCAAAATTTTCTGAACTAGAATCTGTTTAAACTAAAAAAAAAAGTGTTTTCCCAAAATAAGGGAAATATATTGCAGAATAAACTTGCAGCTCCTCGTAATATGACGGTTTATCAGCCATCTAATGCTGTTAATTGATGCATATCTGAGGGATTGTTGTGATTTCCAATTGGGACTCTAGCAGTCGTTGTTGCTTGAAATATTTACATATTTGTTTTCAACGTCAAAGTCATTGCAAAACTTGCGTTTACATCAGTCTCTTTCATTTACACCGTCCGCACCGCATGCATATACTTAATTCACCCATCAAATCTTTTTAAACCCGCTGACCCAAGACACTTATTGTCGATGGTAGTATATAAGACTTGTATGATTTTTTCTCTGCCTGGCTTCTACCCGGAAGTCAGGAACTATGTTTTTTTTTAAATTTTTATCTTCTTGGGATTTATCAAGGTCTTGATTTGGCAAATCTTGGAGTATTTCATTTCCACACTTGATTAAAAATTAAATTTTGGCGAATGTATGGTGTAAACTTGTTTTGATAAAAAAATTTCGAAAATAGGGGCTAATCAACGAAAAGATGGCTCGGTGATACCTTAGAGCTGGAATCTCCAAATGAAATCGCGAGTCAGCACCATCCTCAGTGGAATTTTAACCAGCCACCCACCAGCTGTTTCAAAAATATGAATAAATTAAACTGTTTTCTCACGAAAACAGCGTTATAAAAAAAAAAACTAACTAAATACTCAATGTATGATATAATTCCATACTTACATTTATCTCTTTTAGCATGTGTAATCTACAAATTAGTGTAGCTTGACCGGGGATTTCTCGTCACGTGGCGCACTTCAATCTGTTGAGTTGGTAGATGTGGAAAGATGGCCAGATGTGGAAAGATGGTTAGTTATCAAATCGCTTCAAGCATAAGATATTTAGTGGAGTACACTATAATGTACACGAACAATTGGAAGAAGGTCAGATTACTTTGCGGCCAATAACAGATCTAGCTGAAATGGTTGTTTCCGTTCGAAAATACATCCGTTATTACGTATTTCTGAGGAAAACGGACCATTACTATTGTTGTTTTAATATACTACAATTCTCCGAAAAGGGAGGCTGGGAAGAGAATCTCAACATAAGATACTTCACTTCAAATGTTTCTGAATCTAACAGAAATTAAAAATGAAATAGTAACGATACAATCCGAACGCAGTTACCGCGAGATAAATGACAGAGAAAACTACACTTTGTTAACGGTACCGTCAGTCAATTCAAAGTTTCTTCTTCTAACAGTTATAAATAAATAAATAAATAGTTGACAATGAAACCATTTGTATAATTACGCATAGACTAATTATCTGAACTGGGGTGGCACGTAATAAGGCATATCTGTCATGTAAGACAAACTGTGAATTCTTATTTCTGCGTTAGGGTTAATACTAAACCTAACCTTAGAACTAACTCTAAACCTAACCCTTGGAGTAACTCTTAACATAGCTCTTACATTGACGTCATATATTGTAAGACGGATGTACCCGTAATTAACTTACAGTCAGTTTCGATGAAAGAAATAATAAATTGATGCCTATTGCAGATTGAAGTAGTGCTCTGTATCATATATAAGAAAATACATATAGACCTCTGTGTTTAACTTGGTCGCTGCTTGTTGGTGAGAACTTCCTGTGCCTCGGGGCTTTCTGGGCTAAGAAAAACCCAAGTCAATCATTTGGTTAAAATTGTCGCCGTCATGACATTTTGTATGGACGGCTTGATCATAAAACAGGACCATCTTGTGTAGTGATATTTGGTTGATTACTGCAAATCGGTTGGTCGTCCTTCAGCAAATTACAACTTTGCAATTACACCTGGACTATGCAATAATTTTACACAACTGCAGATTCATTCATTCTACATTTTTGAAATGTAATTGCTCTTAATTACATTTTCCCCCCATTTCAAATTGATCCACACTACACTGTTACACTTTTTTGTAAGCAGCGGAATTTTCCGTTACTGTGAGTCAGGGAGATCCGCCATGTGACTTTCTGGTAACAACGTGTGCAGTATATGCGTGAAAGTCTAGATAGTTACAGAATGTAAGCCAATCATGTTGTCGTGTGGTCGTATTCCACCGTGTTTTGGTCCACTTCCTGCTTATCGACTTGTATGTTGCAATTGGTACTTGTGGCAAAGATGGCGGCTCCTCATAACAAGGCAGTATTGCAAAAGGGATTGACGGTATTGCCACTCATCAAGCAAACTGCCCTTAGCCAGAGGGCTTTTAAAGGGGAATGGAAAATAAGTCATTGGCAAATTTAACACATGCACCACAAAGATGTGAACAAAATTGGTGTTACATTGGAGAGGGGTGGGGGATTCCCCGTTTTCCACTGAAAGCCATTTAAATGCTGGTGTATTTTGTGACTATCAAGTAGGCCTACTATTCGGTAAGTCTACTAATTTCCAGAATTTTTAGGCCCCAGGGAAAAAGGAAACTAGTCCCACCTCCCTCCTTCAATACATTATGAAGGGTCCTATGGGCGTCATTGGTGCCCCATTAACTGAAACCTGGGGCTATGAAGAATTGAACACACGTATTCACGAAAGCACTCATTTAATTTTGTTCGCTCGGCTGACGGTACACAGTCGCTTTTTCACCTCGTTTGGCTTGCTTCGCCCTCTAAACCCATCATGGGTCCAGGGAGCAATTGTTTTTTTAAATTAAGAATTAATAAATGTATTAATAGTTTTAAAAAGAATTACATTCGTCTGTAGCTGTATGACATCATTACAAAATCCCAGCGCAGTTACACATATGTAGGTTGCCTACGACCAAATAATATTTGTTAATTTACCGCATATCACTACAAACATGCTCCTGGTTTTTGACCAAATCGTATATCATGGAGGTAAGACGGCGACGGTTTAAATCAAATGATGTTTGTATTGTAATTTGTAAGTAAAATGTATGGGGGACTTATTTATAAATTTCTAGCAGATTAAAAAAAAATTATTAAAACATTTAACCGTGCGAAAGTTCAAAAAGTCAAAACAGAATTTAATTATAACTTTTTTGTTCTCTTCACCTGAAATTAAATAGCATTAACTCCAACATAATATATTCCAATTAAAACAGCTACCACCACAACCTTAAAGCCGGTCTCCAACAGGTGAATCACAATTTATTCGCCGAAAATGGAAACCCTTGTCCTTAGGCTATGTGGACCTCAAAGCACTATTAATCTGCATCATGATAAAAAAAAAAAGGGTCTATACAGCTGCAGATGTTTTTGTTCTTAACAAGTAGGCAAAGATCTGATGCCGAGGCCTTCAAGAAGGTGTTCAATATGATTGGACTTTCTGGATTCACGTAAAGTCCTAGTCCCAGTTATCCAAAACACTGTGATAACTAATAACAAATAGAGTCGGTATATACACGGAATCAAGGAAATAGGAAATATATATTGTTGCATGTTGCTACTGTATCGACAAATTGTGAATTATATTTACAGTCATGATCTTTGAGATGCGCTTGAGTGCCGTTGATACTGTATTAAAGCCAGCACAGACTGAGCGAGCATCAGTTCATGCTCGGCTACATGGCCACACCACGTATTCGCGCTCGCTGTGTTTTATGACCTAGAATCGTCTCGTGCAGACTGTCTATTTCAGACAAGTTGACCTAATTATGCTTTTAGGTTCATTGTATGCAGGTAATTTGGGCCATCGATTAAAAACTGTTCGTGGCTAAGAGGTAGTCTATAAGTGATGGCTTAAGTATAGACTCGTGGATATAGATGTATGATTTTATGCAGACCCGGTTTATATAGCAGTACATTCTTCTGCTTCCGAAACTGGATTTGGACTCTTGCTCGTGCTACAATTTAAGCGGTTAACACGCACAGTTTTCGACAACTGGGGCACTCCAAGAAACAACGAGTCACCCGTGTATCGAGTGTAGTAAAGAGATTCGGAATCCGGGAGCCTTGGAGAAGGTTATCGGTATAGGTGCATAACATAGTATAACGCCTTCATTTCTAATGTGCACACATACTCATCACACTCTCATCACAGATAAAACATTTGAATACACTTGAAATTATATGCTGGGTTCTGTATCTCTAATAGTCTGCCATAACATGTAACTTTATTAAGAGATACAGAGTTGGAATGCACATTGAACTGTAAATTCAAGTTTTTGCGCTTATTGCCCAATAGCTGTCCAATAATATTTGATATACTGAACTTTCTGACATGTTACATGTGCCTAACAAGAGTTTAAATCAACATTGTTTAAAATAGGGAAATACGGTTCAAACAGGGATATATGATTTTTTTTAGCAGAAGGGCCAGTAACTTCCATTTTTAACACATAAAATGGGCATGTCTACCTCATAAAAAGATACAGAATTAATTCGATGGGGATATAGAATCAGTATGCCTCTATAGCCCGGTAAGTCTTCTAAATTCACGTTTTGAGCTCCGCATCGAGAAGAGCAATTACACATTTTGCGACGTTTAAACGCTGTAGCTATGTTGTAATTTGCACAATTAATCTGACTTTTGCATTACAAAAATGTACCAAATCTAAAAAAGATTACAGGCGAAAGTGAATTAAAAGGCAGAAAACAATGTATAAAAAGAGTGACCATAAAGTGAGAGTGTATAAATGAAGATGGTCAACTATCTTCTTTTTCTCCTTGCCAGTTTGTAGTGAAGCTTTTGCTTATATAGATATGTATGTGTTATATAACGAACCACAATGTAAGCCTACTTTGAAAGACAATAACTCTGGAAACAATGTATGAACAATTGTACTTAATCCACTATCCACCCTTCTTCTTTTCAAGGCCGTTTGGTTGAAGTTAAAAAGTTCCGAATGTAGTCGAGCTGTCCATTACTTTTGACTGAAAGAGAATTATTTTTGCACGTAACAGAACGTTATATAGTGTTGGATAACATTTCCACCATATCATTAAACCAATCGGTCGAACTACTTCACCTTTCACGTCTGTGTTCACCACTTTTTTTTATGTCACCTCTTTTGATGAGGGTTTCGAAGGTAAAGTAGGTCTACCTGATACGTGTCATCATCAAATTATTTTGAGACACGGCCATGAAACAAACAAGAGTCTCTGCGACGCGCTTGCGTAACAGCGACTTAAAACGTTTTTTTTTTTTTTTTTTTTTAAACGCCGTTTGCTTAGCAAAAGCAGGATCCCCGCGATGAGAAACGTTTGACAAAAGGCAAGGGAACCGTTCCCTTAGCTATTGGATGTGTTAAATACCTCAGGTGAGTGCAAAATTTTGCTTTATTTATTGATTTTGAGGAAATATTGTTAGAACGATTTCTTGGCATAAGGACCAGTAACTTTCAATTGTTACACACACAAATGGGCATGTTCACCTCATACAAGATTCAAAATTGATCCGATGGGGACATTTAATCAGTATTATGCTGGTGAGTCTCCGCATCGAATTCCACAAGGCTACATGATACCATATACCATTAGAGATACAGGACTATGCATCCATGAATTCTGATGCAGAAGGATTGCGCAGCTTTAGATACAACTTGCAGAGTTGCAGTTAATCATCGGATAAACAGAAATCCTTTCAGATTAAAAACTAAAGGATAAAGAGCGCTGAACTGTTAGCGCATTCTGCTACATATGCTATACACAGAATTATGTAGGTCTTGAAGTTTACCATCTCAAGTAACGTTATTTACAGACATCATCTCTTTCACGATATCAGATTGTTTGGGGAGACGAACATTATGAAATTGTCCTTCCTTGCAGCTTACATCTTCTTTCACCAATATATTATTCATTTCTTTACAGACTGGCTAACCTGTGGAGAAACGCAGCGAAGTTTGCGCTGGTCTGAGTGGGTTGGTCTAATGTGGACACTGTCAATCATTGACAGAAGTTACGCCCATGACTGGCCAAATAAACCACGCCCTCGTGAAATGAATGGCACGCCACCTGGTCACACGATCTCGTGGCGCTGTTTGTTTTCACATTTATCGTGTCGTTTAATGGATTTGTGCGGCTCGAAGCGCGCTCAAGAGCCACGGTCAGGGAATGTCCAGCGATCCCCAACGGTTTACCTTACACGGATAAATATGTTCAGCGGTCCAGCCAGCAGTTTTATCCATGCCTGGAGATTGTCAACAATGAAACATGCTAGGCCTGGTCAGATGGATCACGTTGGCATCAAAGGTCATTTTATGCATGTAAAAAACATGGAAACAGATTATCAACACATTAACGGGAATAGTTTTATGAAGCTCTTACTAATTATTTAAGTATAATAAATTTAATTCCCTAAATCCCGCGATAAATTGGTCAGGCAAAAGAGAAAATCAATCACCAAGCTTCACTCTTTTTTTTACTTTACACATTTCAATGACTTCTCTCTAAATTGCGGTGGAGGGTTGGAAGCGAGCTTTCTATATAATTATTGCCCTAGAGGCTCCAGAGCTAAGGTGCAACATGAAGCCGATCTGTTCATGATGTCTGCATGGCGTCCTTTGGTCGTCCTATAACTGTCTTGCCTTTTATTTCTCTGTTGAATGTGGCTTCCTTCATCCATTGGTCTGGCATGACGTCGCGTTAGTGAAAAATTCTTAATTGTGAAACGAAAATTAAAATTCTATTGTATTCTTTCTGTCTTATTTTGGGAGGAAATTCCCAGTTTGGCACCATGCCTGAACAGAGAAAGTTGTTAGCGATGACCGTTCCAAAAGCCAGAACAGACTGGGTGTATGTCTGTCACGTTTCCCTCTCATCTAATGTTTTTGTAATTATAACACTTCAACAAATTTTCTGAGCCCACGGCTTAGTGGTTTGCGTGTTTCCCTACTTATCTTACTTCGATGTACCGTTCAAGGGTTATAGAGTCAGCCTGTCGACCATCAAATATGAGTGTCACACGATTTGGATGCGGGAATCGCCGCGCGGAGAAGTTTTTTTACCAGGTTTCTTTCCGATTTTTCAAGGAACAGTATGAAATGGACAATTCGTCGTTGAAATACCTTTTTGTCGCGAGCATTCTCCCTGTCACTACCCAAATATATACAATTAGTAAATATCGTACGAGAGTAACCATTTACAAACACCAAAATTAAATAAAGTTTTAAATATTGTGTGAAAGTGACCATCTCCAAATACTAAATGCCAAACGTTATTAAATGCAATTAGAGAATGAACATCTGTCAGTTCAAGTGTGTTGTATTTTAGTGATTACAAAACAGATCGGCTTCATCTTCCCGCAAAGCTCCTACAGCACCAGGGCAACACGGGAAGTTCCAAACACCCGCTAGGGTAATTGAAGGGGACTTGTATTGGTGCTAAGTTTATCTGCCTATAAGTGGCTACACCATTCCCATCTAAATTTGGCGTCTTGGATTTTGGCGTTTAGGGCATGTAATAATGTGTTCTTTATATGTTAACTGTATACTGTGTGGCGAAAAGGTTGTCAAATTTGGACGGCACGCAAGAGATGGTCGTAAAAACCCCGGTGTGACGTCATAATCAACCTACCAATAATATATTTCCTTAAATAAATGAATTGAAAACTCTATCATTGTCCAAACTATGTATATGTCCCTATACAGACGCCTTGTTTTATTTTAAGCTTAATTAAAACGCACACTTTTATTTTGTATAAATTTAAATCTATTATTATATAACCAACTGCTTGATTCTGAGCTATATGCTTCATTGCATCTTCATTACAACCCTCGGAAGACCGGATAGATTAAAACAGCCTATGCAGCTATGCCATTGATTGGCTGCCGCAAAACTGGTATGCACCAACCAGAGGACGAGATATACTAATGCTTTATAGTTAAGATGACCCACTAACCATAATGTGTTACATAATTTCCCACCGCCCTTTTTTATCATTTTTTTGAAAACTGGAAAAGATGCACAAATCGCACTACAAAATGGTACGACAAGGAAATTGGATTTTTTGCGGAGTTTGATTGGCTGAGAAAATAGTACGAATAAAAACACCTCAAATAAGGGAATCGTGGTTTCAAATGCCGGAGACCGTGGGAATGCCCCTTTATGTCGTATATATTGTGTAAGAGATGCGAAAAGGTATATAGTTTGTAATTCGTGCAATCCATTTTGTACCAAAGTCAATTTTACATTCACAATCTACCATTTGTATTTATCCATAAATGTAGAAATCTCCCCCATGACTTTTACATCGACGTTATATAGGCCTATTACGTACACCTCATGCACGTGCCACCCAGCATGTATTCAGCTTACCTTTCGAAGGCCCTATTATATAACGAAAGCATGACGACCACGTTAATTCATTTAAATAAATTTAAAAATTAACCGCAACATCACCAAACTGAATAAGTCAAGGTCAAATTTACCCCCAAATAAAGGTGCACGAAGCCGTTGGCCCATTTCAGGATCACCTGCGCTCAAAACTTTTGCTTTTGGCATTTTGTATATTTTGTCCAACAAGTGGATATTGTCCAGTCCAATTTGTCCAGTTGACTCAAGTGTTGTCCATTACAAATATGACCTACTGCTCTACATAAGTTTACCCCCTCCTCTCTCCCCAACAGTCCACTTAACCCACTTAAAAAGTGGACTGGACATACCAGTGTATTAGTGGTTATATTGCTCGCTCGACGCGCTAAGCAGAGATATATATAAAGAAGGCGCGGTTAAAGCAGGTCAAACAAATACTAGTGGACTGAGTGTGATCAGCTGGCGCGAATGCTGACCTTAAATGACCGCTAGCTCCGTTTAAATTGCCTGACTCACTTCCAGCTGCTCGGAAAGCGCCGCAATGTTACGGAATATCACGAAATCAAAACCGCCTATGTGCACTGGGAGAGCAGCTGAGTATGAATCACCGCGCAACACCAGAGGGTTTTTTAGCCTCTTGAGTGACTGTCGGAAACACTCGCAAGTATTCGGGACTGACCAGCGGGGCTGTGTATAGTGTAGACGTACCAATTGCCCACTGACCGCTTTCCCTACATAGAAAACATATGACCTTGACTCGTATCGTTCGATAAGCTGTTTAACACACTGTTTATTTCTGTATATCGTGCATAATCTACAATTAATACATATCACGTATGCATATACACTACTTTTAAACCGATTTGATTGTTTGCACATTTTACCTGCCATAACGTGACAATTGACTTTTATCTAGAGATTAATCAAATGCAGCACGAGGATTGGGATTTGCTATTAAAGTTTTCATGAACGACAACTTATCCGGGCAATTCCGTAATGTTGAGGACGCTTACTGCATGTGACGGAGTTGACTTAACCGAATACTCACCGTCAGTTTAGAAAACTGTGTCCGACACATCGGCTTCCAATCTAAATTAAGGCTTTCTCCAACGTCCTTTA
>JARFOD010021852.1:0-10946 GCA_031763545.1 Mopalia muscosa
GTTACCCTTTAGCTCTGCGAACACCAGGGCAACAGAAAGCAGCCTCTTTTCTCGCCTCTTATGATCGACCGAGGAAGACGAGGGAGTATTCTGCAGGACCATGGCCCACCCGCTCCATCACGGGCCGATCATTCTAATGAAAAAAGGGGTAAAGAAATCTATTTTAAGAAGTAATAGGAATTCTATGGAGTAGAAAAATATGTAAAATTCATATAAATAATGCATATTTACAGGTTAGTACCTGTATATATTTATCTGACGATATTTACAGTGTCCGAACACGCTAACGGCCCATCACTAAGAATTTTTATCTTTCGAATTTGACAAACGTATTTTGTGGGTATATATATTTCATGTAAACAAGAATTTCGTGGATTCGACGACAGGTGACCAGGTTTAGATAGTTGAACATGGAAATTTTGTATCCATTTGTGATTTCGCCTTGCACGAAGGACATGCATTTTTATACCAGAAAGACACGTTATATATTTAAATAATTAATGAATTGAACTCAACTTTTATTATACAGCTTTAATACATCATTTCACATTGTAGTGCTTTGACAGTCTGTTAAATACAGTACCATTGCTGTTTGCAGGGGATTTACCGACGATTGATGAATTGATTGACTGATTGGTGCTTTACGCCGCATTCAGCGGTAGTTCAACTACGCTGTGGCATGAACATATTGTCAAGTTATATCCCTTTTTTATATTGAAGAGATAATTCTAATCTGAAGTTTGCTAGGTAGCAAACATCAAATAGAGAAACAAAATGAACCGAATGAACAATGCATTTATAGTGTTAAAACTTCAAATATGTCAATACATCAAACAGTTCAAACCTGGATCTAAAAACTTCAAATGTTCTATTTAAAACTATGTTTAGAGCTATTTACAATAATTTATGAAAATTAAACCTCACGATACAGACCGATCCGTCAAGAAACAGGTCGACAAGTTCGCCAACAGTAGCCTATTGTCCCCTTGGCAGTGAACATAAAAAGATAACAAATTGAACTGAAAAATAAATGCTAGAATATGTGTCACGCAGCGATTTGTATTTGGATAGATAACTTTGGTGACACTAAGAAGAAGAAGACTGGTCCGGTTTACACAATTATTTTTGGACTTTAGGCACACCAGGCGTTGAAGACCTGGGGAATAGTAAAACAAAAATGTTTTGAAAACATTTCAATTAGCCAAGAGATGACACGAATGCATAAATTGAATGAAATACAATTTGATACAGATATAACGAGCTAATTTCAGAACATAATATGAACAAATATGGCGAAACCGGGTCCCCTCGCCTGCAGCCTCTGGGGATGGCGAAGAAGTCAGAAAGGAAGCCATTCTGTATTACTGCTGTTTTGATGTCGTTAAAAATAAGGTTTAATCCATTTTATAATAGATTCGCCAAAATTTAAAAAAAATTAATGCTTGAAAAATAAAGGGCCAAGAAATTGAATCAAATGCCTTTTCAAAGTCTATCAGCAACAACAGTCCTGGAATATTACATGATTCACAGTATTCTATAACATCATATATTACACGAAGGTTATCTCCAATAAACCTACCAGACAGAGACCCTGTTTGACAAGGGTAAATAAGGAATCAAGTACAGATTTTATTCTTAATGCAATGCACCCTGATGCCAATTTATATGAGATATTTGACAGAGATATTGGCCTCCAGTTCTTCAGATATTGTTTGTTTTTTTTGTTTTTTTTTGCCACTTGCCTTAACTTAGTTTTAAATTAATACCTGTAATAGTGAATTAATTACGTTATAAAACTTATGCTAAAATAATAAATGTTAAAATTCAAAACTGAGAAATGTGAGGGCCTTAAAACGTTTTGATTTCAGTATAAAACTGCTTTGTGGAATCGGGTCCAAGAGATACGGCCAATCGGAGCACAGCCCTGTGAGTAACTTAACATATCTTAAACTTAAAAGGGAACACATGTTAAGTTTTTGGCCTGTTGTGGTCATTTGTGGTAATGAATAGAGCTAATTGTGTTCAATTTTAACAAGCAATTATGTTTCAGTTAATAAATATCATGCTATTAAGATTTTCCCGCCAAGATGTGTGACGTGACCATATGAAGTTTATACAATGACTTTTCCCCATACGCCTACGTCATCAAGTTTCTGACCAATCAAGAGCGTTAGATCCCTATTTAAAATCGATATTTATCGCTAAATTAAATATAAACAGTAAAAACAACATTTCATTTGATGGAAACATGTTTTAAGACATGTTTCATCAGATGAAAATAAGTTTTTATAAATGCTTGTGGACGTTTAAAGCGTGTTCAAATGTGTATTTGCCCATGTTACAAAAAGGAAAAATAGGGCCTACAAATGCAATATGGATACTGGGGTTTTGTTGTTGATGTGTTTCTTTGATAACCCCTATGAGGATGCGTCATATACGGGAATAGGACCTGGATTATTCAACTCCGGTGCAGTTTTTATGGTGTTTAGCCCCAACCTTAAGACTATTTCACACCTGATGCTAAATTTTTTTAGAGAGAGAGAAAAAAAAAAGAAACCTATAATATCGTTTTTGATCCACGGAATACGGTCAGACCAATTATCATGAGTTCTGAGCCATTTCATCTAAAACTTTCCAAATAGCCACACTTTTTTTTTTACAGTTTATGTTCACGACATTTGTTATTAGTTTCACTGCAAGGGCATAGCAATAAAATGGAAAATCGGTAAACCCATAAGCTTAACGAATATGGACTTTGTGTTTGGCAAAATTGAACCAGGTGATTCATTTAAATCATTAAATTATATATTATTATTGTCACGTTACTACATATACACAAAACGGTGTCAAGGAGCCAGACTGTCTGTATTAGAACTCGAATCCTACTTAAGTCAACATGTTAAAATGGAAAAATATTCTGCTCTTAAAAATGATAGGACAGAAAAATTTAATTATATTTGGATGGATTAGTTAACAATATTGAACTTATATTCTTTGTCAAATATTAGAATGTAATGTATCAAATTGTAAGGTATGTAGGGCATATGTACATTGTATATTGTGCTGTTAAATGTGATTTATTTGAGAAAATAAATTTTAAAAAAAATGATAAAAAAAAAATAATAATAATAAAATGAGAAATAGTCGTACAGGTTGGAAAAAAGTCAATATTTTCGCCATCAATAGATTATTAGGATCAGGTGTATGTTAACATCTGGTATGTTTCACAACATGCACGTGGTTGATTGTACGACAAATTCCCTGTTAAAACGAGTTTGAACTTTCTTCAGAACTACTTTTGCCAATCTGCTGTATGTGAGCTATTAACCTCATGTTGGGTAGGTTGGAGATATTGACTCAGGATATTGGCGTAATCTAAAATAAAATTGATTATAGCCTACTTCCTCTGTCGAGACATCGACTCGGACATACACAGAGGCCATCTTGTTTGTATTGGTCACGTTCAGCGATAATGTGACTTCAATTCATACGGATCTTCCCTGACATCGCCGGATCTTTTCCCAATCTGTCACTAGTGTCACACAAGTGCCTAACTCCAAAAGGGTATTAAAACACAAATTAACTAGCCACTGGTGTCGGAACATCACTCGACTCTTTCCGTTCGTCACGAGGAGGAGATCTACTTTTAGCGACAGTTTTGAAAAAATCCAGCTACCTAAATATTTGAAAATCTGTAATATTGGTCAACATAAAACATTGATAAAATTTGACTAAAGATTAAATTAATTTGTATCCATATTTAAAAAATGAATTGTATTGATCTATAGCTGAATTACATCATAGAATAGTCCCAGTGTAATTATACAGCATTAATTTACCTGGCGACTTTCGCACAATTGACGGTAATTTATACCGAACATCGTTACATTGAAAATGGTCCAGGTTTATGCAAAGCGGACTATATGCAAATCATGGAGGTAAGACGGCGATGGTTTTAATCAGATGAGTTCGAAAGTCACACAAACAAAACTCATGTCGGAACACGGCTCGTCATTTCCGTACAATATATATTCTCAGGCGATATATGGGTCACTTATTCACATGTTTATTGTTTATGTCTGAAGGTTATTCTTGTGATGATATGATGCACGGTCATTTGAACTATATTATTATTAAATTACTTACAGAGGACAAAATTTGCATTACTACAAGTCATATACATAAAAAAGAACCATGTTTTGTTTAAATGTCATTTTACCCAAGGAGCGGGCTTGTTTGGTGTGGGGTTTTTTTTATATACAAATCCATATTTTATTTTATCCGGCAGTTAACATTACACGATTTCTTATAAAGAGTTAATAGTAAAAAAATAATCTAATTTGCTATTGTCAAATTTGCCCTAGCAAAAAATTGCCACCAGAGTTATCCACGCAGTCCATGGCCTTTATATATCAAAAACACGTGAAGATGTCATGTTTGTACTACATTTATTACATTGCATTACAGTCAGAAAAAAGCAAAAATAATTGAGTCTTTGAACAGTCTGTAGCCCGAAAATGTTTCTAACACTTAAGTGCTTAAATGACCAGTGGGTTAACATGTATTCACATGTGTCTCGGGATTGTGAGTGATGGTGATGCCAAAAAGCAGATTAAAAGTCGTAAAAACGGCAATTTGGTTAAAGCTGGAATTAAGCGTTTGTAAAATTAAAAACTGTCCTCTGCTATTTATATGTCCATCTACCATTGGTAAAAAATGAGATACTGAACACGATGATGAGCTTTTTAGTTTAGAATGTGAGCTGAAAAACTTGAAAGGTGGAAGCGATGTAGGGCTTTTCCGCCTCCAGCTTTGCCAAGTTTTTGTCGGAAGTTTGAAGCAACGCCGAGCTTTCCATATATTCAGCTTTGAAAATCAAAAGCTGGAAGATGAACTGTCAAAAGGGACGCGGACCTGTAACTTATTGAATTGTATATACTGGCAATAGGCAAAGCGCAAAATGTGTTGCCAGAAGCGACATCGAGAAAAGGCAAGATTTCTGTTTACAAAATAGCGATTAGCTAGGACAAATTGACAAACTTCAGTCTCTGGTAGTAAAATATATCGAACTAGATGTTGGCAACAACTTGCGTTTGGTTCCCGGATGTTGACATCAATGATGGTTTTTTTTTTTTATTGATTCCGGCTATTGTCCTGTGACTCTTGTTATCCTGGGTTATTCATTAACACTCATACACCAGGGGGTGTGTGTTTATTTTACTGTGTTTTCACCTAACATGGAAACAATATGAAAATACTACTGTTGTACCAAGCTCCGTTTACCTTTCCTTTATCTGTCTTTTTTAAATTGCCTCTAATTCTAATTTCTCCTGTCCATCTCTTTCTCTTTCTTCACTATCGGCCAGCATTTAAAAATTTAATCTCTATTTTATTTAAATCTATTTGGGTTGATATTTGACTTCTATAGCATGTAATCTTTCAACCAAGTCTCTTGATATTTCCCTAATTCAACCAAATGCTCGGATAATAATTCTCGTTTAAACAGGCTTTCATTATCTAATAATATGTATTGGCCTAATGCCAGTCATTCGTCTTTAGTAAACACATCAACAACATCGGGCGATTCCCTAAAATATATCATGTTATTATACAAGTTATATAATAAGAAATTCATAATTTCAGATATGATCAATGCAATTTCTTGGTTTAATAAATGCACTGAAATATGATCAAAAACATCCGCTCTTAAATTATCTTTCGATCAATGGAACTATAACAAGTGAATGGAATTGACCATTACGAACAAAAAAGACCAGCATAATTTAATATAACATACAATATTTATTATAAAGACAGAACGAGAATAATAACGTTTATTAATTATGTGTACAAATACAAGGCATGTTGACCAGGCCGTATAAATTACGGTATAATTTGTCTTCATTTATGTTAACATTTCCTTTTCTGGATTACAACCGTGGTATAAGCCAGATAACAGTCTCGATGAAAATACCGCATTCTGGGATTGAGGGAAGATAAACAAACCCACCACGTGCTTTTATAGCATACAGAAACATGCAGGAAAGGTCAGGTGTAGTTGACTTTGAGCGATGTAAAGTCTCCCGTCTACGCGATTTTTTATTTGTAAAAGAGGTTTAAAAAAAAGTGGGAAAAACTGAATGATAATGTTACTTCTTTGTGGGGAATCTGAACTGTTAAACATTGAGCACATATTCCTTACATATTATTCTTGAACGAGTAGAATATAAATCTGACACGCCGCCCCTTCGTCTTCCCCAGTTTTCAGTTCACTTTAATGTTAGCTTCATACAAATATATAAGTCATTGTCTATTGGTTCTACATAAAGAACATTATAATTACAAACTTGAAATAGTTTTTGATTTATTTGTACATGTTTATTCTTCAATTCTCTTGTTATGGATATGGCTAAAAGAGTAACCAATATCTCGTATCTCGTTTTAAAAATTTCTAAAAAGAGCAGATGTATAATCTAAAAGAAAAAAAAAATTGTTCATCAGATATAACAAAAAGATAGATAGGTAAATATTTAAAATCATACTGGCATTAATGGGAATTAAAAATGGAAACTATGACTGATTTAAACCACTCGCGAAATTTGTCTTATCAAAATGTACATACAATTATGAGGGGAATACCTTTGACTACGGCGTTAAAAACTTATCCAATAATAAACCCATTCAAACCCAGGAGTTACTGGTAGAGATGCCTGATGGATGCCTGATGGATACAGCAAGTTATTCAACGGAAAAATTATCATGCAGGTTGACTTGCAATAATGACTACCAAGTTACTATTAACACATCAGGTAACTGTTACGAGGATCAGTATATATGACTACCAGCATTCAGTTTGACAAATCCAACAATACATATTTATCACTTCTACTTTCTGTAATTCTTTATAATACACCTCAAAATAGTCTTTAGCAATTATTACTCACTATAATTTATTGCCTATATTTTAGCTTCTATATATTCATTATACTAAAAAAAACGTTAAAGGAAATTGATATTTTGGTGTAATGTTAAAAACAATTTCAGAAAAAATAGTTATAAAAGTGTTGAGACATTTTCTTTTAGCATTATAATGCTTATTTCACATAATATTGTTGGTTTGTTTGTTTCACTGGGCTTCAAAGTCGTACTCAAGGGTATTTCACTTATATGACAACGGATTGTCCACTTCACAGTGTTCTTGTCTTATTACGGTGGAAAACTGGGAGGAAACCTTGTAAAAACCACCCCTTCTTGGAGTGACATCATGTGACTCACTCATATACCTAATCCCTTTGAACAGTAAATTGGAGTAGATTAGAAGCACACACGCTACCACTAAGTCACAGCCGCGGGCGCTATTTCACAAAAGAAGAAAATGTTACCAAAAATAAGAAATATGTCCAGCAAATTTTCAAATTTATATTTTTAACCTGTTGCTTGGAGACTGGGTGTCTTCATTATACCCTGATCTATATATATTAGCCTCCTATAAATTGACTTACAAAATAATAAAACAGATATGTCAACAAAATATCATAACTATTAGTTAAGACTTTTAATTAATATCTTAATGTCCACCTTTCAACCTGTAAAAAATTCATTAAGCTATGAAAAACTAATAGTATTATTGAAATTGGCTCCTGATTTTAAGCCTGGTACATATGTGTAGGCCTATCCATTGCCTCAGCCACCCATACATGCTACCACTTAAAGCGATGTTATAAGTCTGTTACAAGCTCTGTCAAGCCACAACAGTTGACCGAATAATACAGCGTTAAAAGTCAGCTCCCTATGCAAAAGGGAGAATCCGGTAAACAATGCTTTTATTCCTCTAGACGATCGGAGATCTGGGTCTTTATTTTTAATGTAACCTTGAATTGTTCATCAAAACCGTGGGAAAGTGTATGCGCCGTTACCACAGTTAAAGTGAACCACATATAAGCATTATTCTCTGTGGAAATATGCCCAGAAATATGAAAACAATGCTCCACTTCAGCCAGGTGTCATTGCAAAAGCATAGCCATGTACTTGTGTTTATCTTCTTTGAGACCCAGATGTGACATGCGCACTCGAGTGTGTTATCTGGCTTATTGTCGTTGCCCAAACACAAACAAGTTAATCAATACTGTTAAATGTAGGTCAACTTACTATAAATAACCCTATAGACAGGGCCATACTTGTATTGGCCAACATTTTTACCAATCAAATCATTTGACGTTTGTGGGAAGTGATGGCATTGTCAGGCCTTCTGAGTTTAGGAACGCTGTTCAATTCTTAAACATAGATCACTCACTTCAAATCGGAAGGCCTGCATTATACAAACGCATTGATACTCATTCTGAAATAAGAAAGCCGACACTTACAGAATAATTATAAAACATATACCATTATCTCTTATAAAATGCTAAACCCTATGGAATGTATGTGTTGCGCGTCTTGTTTTTGTAATCACAACCATTGAACAAAAAGTTGTATGCATTCATATTTAACGTATCATAGCCTGAATAATTTAAGCCAATGAGTGTTCAGAAAATATTATATCTATTAATTTACTCACTTAGTCATTTCATATAAACATATATTGAATAAATATATATATATATTGAATAAATATGTATTGAAATTTTATGTGCAGTGCGTGATACGTGACGATGTATCAGCTCGCGTTGTCTCACGTCGGACTGCAGTATCAATCGAGCTCTAAGAGGCATAGTACCACTTAGATACTATTTAGTCAGGGATTTAAAATAATCCAATGTTTAATTGTGAAATCATATAATTAAACGGGCTGGTTGATAACCCTGTTTCAAAAGCTATAAAACTACAAGCTTGATTACATTAAATTGTTTGAAATGAAAGAATAATCATATTACTGCTCAGAGGGAAACCACCAGTGACAGCTGGCCGAGCACGTGAATTTGTTACACACTCCAGAAAAACTTTCCAGAAAAAATAGTTCAATTCCTAATACTAACCAGCGGCTTTATTTTAATGTAATCAATATGTATATAGATTTTAATCAAAGAAACAAAAACATAAATGGACCCAATTGCCCGGATGCCAAGTGTTGATTTTTTTTCTACACAAGGTCGAGGGATTTCCCCTGTTACGATGACTCTGTATCTGTGTGGTGGAACTCATAGGTATATGATACATATACATATATGGCGAGTTTATCTAAAACATAAGTTGATTCATTGATTTTAATTGATCTACATCCCTGTGCCAGTGTGATTGCTTTTTAGAAATATATGTATATATAGTGTTATATATAGCAACAGATAATTCATTAGTTAATCCCTAAATCTCTGAAATACTTATTTTTAGACTGATTAATTCCTAACCCATGCTAAATATATTGTTAGCTACATTTTTAACAATATGTTATAACCATATTTATGGTCATTAACCTTCTCGAGATGTCTGTAGGTTAACTATAACACAACTCGAGATTAAGGTTTATTAAGAAACTTGACTCTGAGAGTTATCTAGAACATCTAGAACGCTGATCTTCGATTTATATAAATATATATGTCTAAAAGTAATCCCACTGGCACAGGGATGTAGATCAACTATAATCGAAAATCATCTTATTTTCTAGATAAATCCCAGACACAAGTTTCTGTTTGGTTTCTTCTTCAGAGAGAAGAATTTGTGTTTTTTCAATCGGCATGATTTCAAAATGATCTTTCACCGAATGATCAGGAAGAGCAAAATGTTCAGCTATTGGGGATATGAGGTTGGATCTAATGGAGCTTAAATGATTGTTGGCTCTAAGCCGAAGGGCATTTTTGGTTTCACCAACATATTGTTTCAGACACTTCTTATAAGTTATAAGGTATACCACATTTTCTGAATCACAATTCAAATTGTCTACCAAATAATAATATACTGGTATATAACTTCTACCTCTCCTATTTTTCTTTATAAGCTTAGTCAATATAAGCTTACATCTGATGACAATACAGGCATATGTATCAATACATTGTGTTCTATCACAAAACAAGAAGTGGTTATCCAGAAATTGTGTAATTAAAAGTTATGGTGTTTGTCTCTTTTTTGATAAAATACAGGTATGCAATGTGGGCCATATTTTTGTGAAGTCTAGTGAAAAACAAACACATTGATCCTTTGTTTTAAAAGCTTATTGAAAAGGCAAAGTTAGAAGTTAATATCTGAATTTCAGTGATGGCAATTTTGGTTTACAGAAAACAATGACATGCAATACCATAGGTTTTTTAGTTATTTTCCAATTTTGAAATATGTCCTTGAGTTTTTCTCAAGTCGTAAATGGATCATTTTCAGAAAAATGTACAAATAACGGTAAACACAAACAAAAAATAAAAAGTTTTTTAAAAAAGTTCTAGAGTCCTCTGCCTCCAGCTCAAATCAATAATGACTTCCTATATGCTGGCACATTCGAATATGACAGAGTGCCCTCTGTATGTTTTGTTTTAAACTGATTTATCAAGTGCAATGAATGATAACGGTAGAGACAAATCTCAAAAAGAAACATTTTTTTCTGTTTTTAAATGTACCATTACCAATGTATAAGAATGAGGAAAAAGTACATTGCATTGAACTTTTTCAATGTATTAAAAGCATATTTGATGTCCAGTCTTTGGGGAATTTAAAGTTATTTACATTTTGGCTCCAATTTCAGTGATAATGGTGAAGACAAAATTGTTTTAATCTTTGAATTTTTTTTATTTTCAAAGCTTTATGACAGCTTATGACAACTTTTAGTTTTTAAAAAGAACTAAATCATAAAAATCAATCGTGATTTTTTGCAAAAATAAACTTTAAAAGTACTAAAAAAAATAGGGCACCACTCAAGGGGTGCAAGATACGCCCGCTGCAAGTTGTTGGTTTTGGCCCGGACAAGGTTTTTAGAATAATGGAGATGGTGACCTTGACCTTGACTCAATGACCTTGGATATAGGTCA
>JARFOD010021863.1:0-24506 GCA_031763545.1 Mopalia muscosa
TCTTTTCTCGCCTCTTACGATCGACCGAGAAAGCCGAGGGAGTATTCTGCAGGGCCATGGCCCACCCGCTCCCTCACTGGGCCAGGGATATGAGTGAGTCGCAAGATGTGGCTCCGGCAATCGCGGAGGTTCCCTTCCGGTTTTCCGCCTTAATAGAGACAGGAACAGTGTGAAGTGGACATTCCGTCGTCACCAAAGTGAAATATCATTGAGTACGACGTTAAACACCTATCAAACAAACAAACAAAAAGGCATTGATGGAAAACCGAGTTGAACAAGACCATTTTTTAAACCAGGCCAGGGTATATGAGGTCAAGAACTAGTTCTATTTTACTCCTAAAAATGTTTTTAACGGAATTAAATACAATTCACATTATAAATAAGTTGACCATGTCAACTTCGCCACAGCTAGGGGACAACATTCAAGACAATGCCGTTGCCAGGTTGTTTTTACAAGCTGGCGTGTATCACTATATTGTTAAAACATTTTTGTGGAGTTTGTGTACTTACTTTCTTTAAATCCCTAATGAGAAGATTAAAGGCTATTGTTGGTGTACAGAGCTTACAGATTTGACTTAGGATGTAATGCTTCATATGTAAAATGTAAAACACTGTCCACAGATGAGCCCGGATGAAATACAACAGAATGAGGAGATTATACTGATATCTACCAAGAATTCCTTCTACAACTGTCAACCGTTTTGCAGTTTCTCTGAGAACGGTTTAACTCTATTGGACATGTGTTTTCTCTCACAATGATAATTACTTTGACGATTTGTTTTAACTAACACGCTTTCTGCAACAAGGTGAATAAGCAGTTAACGTTATGGCGATGCTTTGACCTTGTCAGAGAGCCATCCTATCTGTTTTCCATTACCAGCGTTAATCACAAGGCCGTACATAAATAATACAAAAACACACACAACGGAAACACTTGGCAGCCGTAATAACACTACTTAGTGGTTGTATATGCGCTGAGCACAGCCCGGATCTGTACGTCTCAATTATTGTCAGACAAGGCGTCTTCGCGTGAACGTTAAGATAAATTACCAACTCACATATACGCGAGGAAATTATTTTGTTGATTTCAGCATTAGTTCATGTTTAACACTACGGCGGAACATGTTTTTCTTCTGCCCTTTGTCTTAATTTATTTGCTTTCTGTCTGTGGGAGAAAAAAACAGATTTAGTTTTTTATCAGACAGTCTCCCTCTGAGGATGGCACTTTTCTACCAATGGCTCATGTCTGATGTCTGATAAAATCTATGCTACTACTGTGTAAAACACCAACCAAACCAAGAATTACTTTAACAAAACACAATTGTCACCTAACAGAGAAAGTTACATCAACATCAACTTTAATACAGCTTATAACAACATCAAGGTTGGAACATCTCACACACGTTTTAACAAAACCTGCAGTGCTACTTACTACACATTTGTGCATTTTAGAACTTATATATTGCCGAGCTAAATACGATCTCCATAATATATTCTTATACAATCACCCTCGATATTAAATGTTGTTTCAATTCAATATATACATGTACCTCAAATTACGTACATGTAGGCATTGGTTTGTTAATTATCGACTCGTTGCTGAAGAAAGCTGACTGCCCTCTTGTGTTTTGGTTGGAATGCAGTCTCACAACACAAAGAGTTTTTCAGCCGTCTGTTACACGGTATACTCCTTCAGGGAAAGTCAGATAAACTGTTTATGTGCCTCAATTTTTTTTTTTTTGGTTTGTTTCGTCGAAGTGTTACTTAAGAGAGATATCGATATATTGCATTCAGGACAAAATTCGTCTGTTTCCGGTATTCCCTTTGGCTTCCGAGTTCATCGGTGCAGCAAATCGTTTGTTTCCGTTATTTTCTATCATGTTACGAAAAACATCTCCCCATAGAACGAATAAATCACACAGTTATATCCTTAGAGATAAACCTTGCAGCTTTTCAAAATTATAGCCACGTCTTTCGCCACAAATTACGCACTTTGAAAAAGTCCAAGGTAAGGGAATGATCAGGGAATTAATGATTGCAAGGGTACATCGAGCAATTCCATTTAGAACGCAAGGCGGTCACTTCTCGGTAAATCCCGTTACCTTTAGAGTCGATCCTGTTGCAAATCATTTGTGTCCGTAAAATAACCACCATGTCAAAAACGAATGGTTACAAAATAACCATCCTCTTGCTTTAAACAGATTAGTAAATTCGATGCCGAGTCATATTGTAACTTTAATCGATCAAGCATTAGAGGAATCGAAAGCAACATAATAGCAATGCTGTAATAAATCAACCTCGCGGTCACTTTTCAGTGACGAAAATGCAATATATTAGATAAGGTGTATCAAGTTTAACTTTATTGCTGCCAATACAGGAGACCTGATGGATTTTATTGTCCACAATTTTATTACACATCACTTGGTGTTAAACGAATCATGTTAAATTGATTTCGGCTTCCCATTAGTTCTGTGAATGCAAGAATAAAAAGTATTAAATGATGTTCTATTGCTCTGTTAACCCGTAAAGCGATCATGTCAACGCCACAAATAATAAAGATCAAAGTAAAGCTATTTTAGCACAACACATTTTTTTATATCCAGTGTGACGTACTTACAAATATGAACTCAACCGAGCCTTATTGGTAACAGAACGAATTTATTATATGTTTATCTCTGTTCTCAATAACTATCATAAAAAGCTCTTTTCGCAAAGCGTTTCAATGTGGCAACCAATTTAAAACAAAAATAACAATTTCGCAGATTTCCCAGAAATTAATTTGGTGTAGTAATTTTGGTTGATTGATTGATTGATTAGTGTTTTACTCCACAATCAGCGGTATTTCTGTTGCGCCGTGGCTTGAACATATTTACAATTTGATTATTATTATCAACAATTAAAGACAACTCCATTCAGAAGCACCCTTGGCCGTTTACATCAAAATGAGAAACAAAATGAAATGAAGTAATTTTGAAGTTTGTAAGTCCCCCCTCATGTAAAACATTAATAATTTGTGGTTATAGACTGGCGACGGCGGTAAATATTGAGGTTTGTCTCTTATATTGGCGACAGCGTTTTTTGTCAGTGAACCATCCCACCTCGATCGCTCTTTAGCCCTATACAACTGCCACTGACTATTGTCTGACACCGAATATTATAATTTTAATATTACAATTATCGCTGAAATCGATACTTTAGGCTTTTGTGCATATAGCTTAGACGCTGAAGGCTCCCAAATGTTTTGAAGACAACGTTCGCCGAAACAACGAATTACAATTCAGAATGGACTATATTACCAATTGATAAATGACACATATTTGCTAATCATTTAATCATCTTGAACAATGTGTTTCGCCACATACTATTTTATGAGGTTTTCGTTTGTTGTTGTCGATTAGAAGACAACATTTGGACCAAAAAACAATTCAGACGTAACCATGTTACGTTGTGATGAATGTCACGCACTCGCTTATCAATAAATTATCTTGAACATTGTATGGCACCAATAATTATGGCATGAGTTTTTGGTTTGTTGTTGTCGGTTAGACATGTATAGCTCCATGTGAAATTCTGGTTCGTCTAGTTACTCCTCTTTGTTGTGTGTAATAACGATGGTTAATTCTGATATGGTGGTGCAAATCAAAGATAGACGCTGGCTCTTTGTATCTTAACAGTGACACGAAATAAGGTTTGCTATTTTGTTTATTTGATTGTCGTTTGACTCCGTACTGAGGGTATTTACGAAGATTTGCTAGTTTGTTTATTTCATTGTGGTTTATTGCTGTTCTAAAGGTATTTTACACACAACACCATCCACTAGGCTGGATACTAAAACGTATTAGTCGTCACATTTCGCCTCTAAGCACAGCAGAATTAACCTTGTTTACGAAGTACCGGGTCAAACAAAGAAACACAAATAATTGAAACTCAGTGCCAATGCATCCAGTTATTTATTTACATCTTGGGTTGACGTAAGAGAGATATCGATCTGCCAAATGCGGGGGAACAACTACCTACTTGGTTGTAGAATCCCCAGTGACACTGACACTGTGTAACAACAGTTTTTATCAATGACATGTAAAAAGCTACATCCACCATGTGACAACTCTGTTCTGTTGTCGTTAAACCATGGAACTGTTTTGTTCACGTTTATGGCAAAAATACGTATACATTAGAATGTATATTACGTAATACACATATGATCGATTCAGAACCATACCATCTGTACCAAGTGTCCCTAGAGGATTGACAATTCATCATCGTTGTAAATGGTTTGTTCTATTGTTGAATGCAAGTTTAGTGAAGGACAAATATTACGAATACACTTCAAGTGTGAAACGTGACTAAAGTTGTTTTCCAATATACGCACTTCCAAAAAATCATATTGAGTCGATTAGCTATATCAGTTTGTACTATAGATGCAGATTGCCAGATTGATTAATGTTTAACACCATTGTAGTCAGCTACTTCCCAACCCACCAGTGGGCAGATGATCCATGTCCAGCAAAATCAACAACATAGATAATCCAGCCGACTTCGAGAGTGCCACGCGACAGATTTAAATTAAATGTATTATAATAAAGAAACTAGTAAAAGGAAATAATGTTTCATTGGTAAAGTAGCCAATGTTGACCGGTAGCAACACTTCCAAACTTATACACATTGGTGCGAACCCTTTTTCTCAGTTGAAGTTTCTGTTGTGCTGCGCTGAACTTTATAGCCTAATTAGCCAGTTTTCGTATGTTCTTTTGTTTGCCAACAGGTGCGTTTACGCCAAAAGTTTGAAGTTGTAGAGTTTTATTATTTAATACAACAGACTGCACTTAATTCGTAATGGGAATTGTCTTTTGACTTTTAATGAGAACAATTAAAGAACATTCCACGTGAAACAAGAAGAGTTTTTAGTAAGCTTGATGTGAAGAGTACACCTGGCATATTGGAGCAGTGTTGCTAAATATTATTTCAGGGATAAATACGCAGAAGCTGAAAAGTGTTAATTTTCATGGTGTCCATTGAGAAGATATTTCGATATAGGTGGTTTTGAAAAGTGTACAATTGTACCACTTCAATGTTGCTGTTGTGGACTGTAACCATGCAATGTCTTTGTATTTGTTTTAATAGGGTTATTGGCCGTACTTAAAGTTATTTCATTCGTGTGACGGTATATGGTGATAAATTTCTATGAGTCACTCAGGCATGTCTCAGATGAAACCGTTTCCATTTTATTTTTGTATGAAGTTAGTTTAACACCGTTTATTACCACAGCAATTTGTCTGAGGTAAAATGACCAGATTCGCTAATCATTACATCACCTGGAGCATTGTATTGCGTCAATTCTATGGCATGAGGTTTTTGTTTGTTGTTGTCGATTATACATTTATAGCTCCATTTGAAATTCTGGTTCGTTTAATTACTCCTCTTTGTTGTGTGTAATAACGATGGATAATTATATCATCGTGTTGCAAACCAAAGAAAGCAGCTGATTACTTTGTAACTTCACTTTTCCTTATCTTTACTGCCAACGGTGCAGTCTATAATTTGTCTTTAAATAAAGAAACTTGGAGAGAAAAAGACTATGTTCACGCCACAGCGTAGCTGAAATACCGCTGAATGTGGCGTAAAACACTGATCAATCACATTGACGCGAAATAAAGTGAGCTAGTTTGTTTATTTGAGTGTGGTTTAACGCCATAGCAAAGATGTTTCACTCACACGAGGCTGCAAAAAAATTCACATCGCTGGATACTAAGACGGGTTAATCGCCACCTTTCCCTTCTAATCACAGCAGAATTAACCTTGATTGCGAATTTGCGGGTCAGTCTAAATATTTATTTAAATTTTGGTTTTACTTAAGAGACAGATCGATCTGCTAAATGTGGAGGAAAATATACCCACCTGTTTGTACAATCCACAGAGAGTCTAAGGTTCATCTGTGTAGCAACCGTTTTTATTAGTGACATGTAAAAAGCTACATCTAACATGTGAAAACTCTGTTTTGTTGGTCATAAACCATGGACTGTTTTGTTCATGTCAAAATGAAAAACACGTATACATAAAAAGATGTATTGCGTAATACAAATAATGATCGATTTAGAAAAAAGCCATTTGTTCCCAGTGTCTCTAGAGGCTTGACAATTCACCATCGTTGTTAATCGTTCGTTCTATTGTCCAATGCAAGTGCAGCGAAAGAAAAAAAAATTAAAAAAACACTTCAAGTTCAATTGTTGGAACGTTTACAAATATTATTTTTTATAAAGAGCAAAGATGTTGTCCTGGCCTTCCAAACTGATAAATTAGACTGCTGTTATCCACATACAGGAAACTTGATTGAAAGTCTTGAATACCTGTTGATCCAGATAACTATAATTATGAACAACATGCAGACCTTGAGTATGGACACATAAATGTGTAATTCAGAAATGGGGCATTTCATTTAATTGACAGTGTGTGAAACAACAATTCAAGTGGTTTTCCAATATAACCACTTCCTATGTTGTGTAAATAAGCTATATCGGCTTGTGCCATGAATGCAGATTGTCCAATTGATTGATGTCAATGATTACTGACGTTAGCAAAATATCCAAAAATATACACATTACTGCGAAACCTTTTCCTCTATAGGAAATTCCTTTGCGCTGCCATGAACTTTATATTTTACCAGTTTTCATATGTTTTCTTGTTTTGCCAATAGTTGCAACACTAGTAAATGCGTTTACCCCAAAGTGTGAAGTTGTAGGGTTTAATCCTTCAATTAAACAGACTGCAATATAACGGCAATGGAGATTGCCTTTGACTTTTTGTTAGGATATATTAAAGAACATCCCATGTAAAACAATAACACGTATGATGTAAGCTTGATGTGAAGAGTAAACCTGGCATATGGGAGCGGTGTTCCTAAATATGATTCCAGGACTAAATACGCAGATGCTAAGAAGTGTTATTTCCATGGTGTCCTTTGAGAAGGTATGTCTATACAAGTGGTTTGAAAAGTGTGGACGGACTGGTGTACAATCGTACTGCTTTAATATTGCTGCTATGGACTGTAACCATATAATGTATTTACATTTGTTTGTTTGTTTTTTTCGGGGTTATTCGCCGTACTTGAAGTTATTTCAATCATGCGACGGTATATGGTGATAAAAGTCGATGCTCCATTCGGTCACTTACGCATGTCTCCGATGAAACCGTTTTTATTTTTGTATCAAATCGGTTTAATACTATTTATTACCACTGCAATTTGTCTGAGATAAAAAGGTCAGATTTCAGTACATAATATTCACCATTTCTTGTATCCTTTCTTGAGGTATACGTCTTGAACAAAAATTCTCCGATAATCATTAATAGTATATAATTGTCCCATGGGATGAAGTGAGTAAATGAAGCAACAGGTAAATTTGTGAAAATACAATTGATGTAGCATTTATAACGAGTACGCATATAACAATTCTAATTGCGAACTGGAAACCGAAATGTCACAAGAACGGCCTGGGAATAATGGTCAAATAAAAAAAATTAACATTAATTCTTATCTCCATCCACACTACAACATTGTCTGTTAATAATTTATACACCCAGCCGGTTTGTGAATAGTATGGTGGTAAACAGTGTCATGTGATAAAGACAAATTAACATAAAGTAAACTTCTGCAGACTTTTTACTGAAATAGTGTCTATTTTATTGCCAATTCTGAAGAAATATTTGTTTTATAGATTAATAACTAATATGTACCGGTACGAAGATTTCCTCGTTTAACTGGAAACTATTTCTGTGCATTCACAAAACAAATTGCTTTAATTTGAATAAAATAAATTATTTGCCATCTTCAAAATTCAAGTCCTAACTTATACTCACCCAGATGGCGACATAAAAGTCGGCGGCAAGGGAACTAAAAACATTCGTGGGCCCTAATGGCTAAGCATTCCGGTTAGCGTTTAACATGCCTTGTAAGTAAAAGTTGATCGATGTTTTATCAGTCTGTGTTACACAACGTACACGAGGTAAAAAAACTAGTCCGATTTTTATTCTTTTAAATTTTTTAACGGAATTAAACGCAATCAGCGGTATGTAATTTCAACACATGTGTTGAGTGTGTCAACCTCGTCCTATCTAGGGACACAATTCAAGACAATGACGTCCCCAGGTTCCTTTTACGAGCTGACGTGTATCACTACATTGTTAAAAACATTTTTGTCGACTTTGTGTACTTAAATGCTTGAAATCTCTAAGGAAAAGATTTAATGCTGGTGTTGGCGTGCATATCTTGCAGACTTCAACTAGTATTTAATGCTACATATGTACATTAAACAAATATCCTCCAAAGGGCCTGGATGGAATACAAAAGAATGAGTAAATTAAACGGTCAACGGTTTTGCAATTTATCTGAGAACGATCTACGGTTTTGCAATTTATCTGAGAACGATCTAATTGTATTGGACATGTGTTTTCTCTTACAATGATATCTACTTGGAGATTTTCTTATTACTACCACGCTTTCGTAAACAAAGCAAAAAAACAGTTCCAGTGTTAACGTTATGTTGATGCTTTGACCTCGGGTCAGAGAGCCATCCTGTCTGTTTTCCTTTACCAGCGCTAATCACAAGGCCGTACATAAATAATACAAAAACACACACAACGGAAAACACTTGGCAGCCGTAATAACACTACTTAGTGGTTTTATAGGCGCTGAGCGCAGCCCGGATCAGTACGTCTCTGTACTTATTGTCAGACAAGGCGTCTTCGCGTGAACGTTAAGATAAATTACCAACTCACTCACATATACGCAAGGAATTTATTTGGTTGATTTCATGGTTAACACTACAGCGGAACAAGTTTTTCTTCTGCCCTTTGTCTTATTTTATTTGCTTTCTGTTTGTCGCCCGGTGAGGGAGCCGGTTGGCCAGTCCTGCAGAATACTCCCTCGGATTACTCGGTCGATCGTAAGAGGCGAGAAAAGAGGAGCTTTCTGTTGCCCTGGTGTTCTCAGCTAAAGGGAAGCAGGAAGTTGATCTGTTTGTGTGTTTTATTTTTGTCTCCGTCGTCATATAAGTGAAATAGCCTTGAGTACGACGTTAAACACCAATCAAACAAACAAGCTTTCTGTTTGTCGGAGGAAAAACAAATTTAGTTGTTTATCAGACAGTCTCCCTCTGAGGATGGCCCTTTTCTACCAATGGATCATGTCTGATAAAGCCAATGCTACTACCAAACCAAGAATTACTTTTAAAAAAGAAAGTTTTCTCTTAACAGAGAAAGTTAAATCGCCATTTCACTATTTCAAACCTGAAATGCTACTACACATTTGTGCATTTCAGAACATATATATGTTACCGAGCTGAATACGATCTCAATGATATATATATAAAAACATTAAAACGTCGACCTCGAGATTACATATTGTCATTGTTGTTTCATTACAATATATACATGTACCTCAAATTACTTGGGCATTGGTTTGTTAATTATGGACTCGTAAAATGCTGACTTTCACACATAGTCTGGCCATCTCACCTGAATAAACTTTGGCGTACTCGATGCTCTCTGGTGTTTTGGATCGAATGCAGTCTCACAACACAAACAGTTTTTAGCCGTCTGTTACACGGTATACTCCTTCAGGGAAAGCAAGATAAGCCGTTATGCGCCCCCGTTTGGTCGAAGTGTTACATAACACAGATATTGATCTATCCCATTGAGGACAAAATTTGTCTGTTTCCGGTATTCCCTTAGGCTTTCGAGTTCATCCGTGCAGCAAATCGTTTGTTTCCGTTATTTTCTGTCATGTAAATAAAAAATCTCACAATAAAACGAATTAATCACAAAGGTGTGTTATATCCGTAAAGATAAATCTTGCAGTGTTTTTTTATGATAGCCACGTCTTTCGCCACAAATGTACACAATTTGAAAAAGTCCAAGGGAATGGAAAGAGGCAGCTGTCATGAATCTGGAATAAAAATCTTCCAGGTTAAGAGTAATGACTTGCTAGGTTATCAATTGGACTATGTTTTGCAATTTAGGCACATGATCTTTACATTATTTGACAGCCAAGCATGTCACTGTAAGAGTTATACAGAGTTTTGAATGTAGGGAATTAACGATTGCAAGGGTACATCGAACAATTCCATTTAGAATGCAAGACGGTTTCGTTTCGGTAATTCCGGTTACCTTTAGAGTCGAACCTGTTGTAAATCATTTGTATTTCCGTCAACTAACAGCATGTCAAAAACATATGGTTACAAAATAACGAACTCCTCCTTTAACTCGATTAGTAAAATTGATGCAGTCATATTGTTACTTCAATCTCGAAAGCATTAGAGTAATAAAAAGCCGCACAATAGTACAACTGTAATATATCAACCTTGTGGTCACTCTTCACTGACGCAAAAGCAATATATTGAATAAGGTGTCTCATTTTAACACGATTTACATCGTAACTTTATTGATGTCAATACCGTTTACTTAATATATATCAATGGGACTTAATGGGTTTCATTGTCCACACTTTTATTACACATCAGTTGGTGTTAAACGAATCATGTTTAAATTGAATACGGTTTAGGTGTGTTAATGCATTTAACATGTATTAAATGATTTTCTATTGCTCTGTAAACCGACCATGTCAACACCACAAATAATAAAGATCAAAGCAAAGCTATTTTAGCGCAAAACATTTTTTCTTGTCCAGTGCGACGTGTTTATAAACACGAACAACAATCCAGCCTTATTGGTAACAGAACGAAGTTTTTATATGTTTATATCGGTCTCACTATCTACCCTAACATTTTTTTTTTTTTTGCAACGCCTTTCTATGTGGCAACCAATTTAAAACAAAAATAACAACTTCGCAAATTTCCCAGAAATATTATTTGATATAGTAATTTTGAAGTTTGTATATGGCCCATTGAAAGGACGAATTACAGTGCAGAAGGAACTATATTACTAACTGATAAATGACACATATTCGCTAATCATTACATCACTTGGAGGAGCATTGTTTTGCACCAATTACTATGGCATGAGTTTTGTGTGTGTAGTTGTTGATTATACATTTATAGCTCCATGTGAAATTCTGGTTCGTGTAATTACTTCTCTTTGTTGTGTGTAATAACGGTGGACTGTAACTGTATAATGTCTAGGAATTGCTTTGTTTGTTTCGCCGTACTTAAAGTTATTTCATTATTTTGTATGACAGCTTATGGTGATAAATTCCGATGCCCCGTTAATGCACGCAGGCATATCTGAGATGAAACTGTTTCTATTTTATTTCTGTATAAAATTAGTTTAACACCATTTATTACCAGAGCAATTTGTCTGCGGTAAAATAAATTGGACTTCTCAAATATTAGCACGAATGTAGTTGGCAAAAGTTTCAGTCCAATGCCATGACCAATTCCATATCAATAAAGTCGTTATCTACTAAACTCCAGCAGCTCAAGGTCAGTGGCTCAAAATAACAAAACCGTCTTAATTTCAAAAAGTATTGACCTGAATAACTTGTGCTCACATATAGTGATGTTATGGTAATAAAATATACTTCAGTAAGTGGTTATCATGGTAACCAAGGAATACGCGAGTTGTGATCGATTTCGTATTTTGCCGTTCGCCTTTGCGGTGGTACTACATAGTTTTAAATAGACGTTCAGTCAACACAGGTGCATTATGAAGATCAATATTCAATCAGTTTATGTTGACTAAGTTTAATTTAAGTGATACAAATAAACAAATATTTAGATATTTTCGTTCTGACGGTTGATTGATTGATTGATTGATTCAATCAATCAATCAATCAATCAATCAATCGTTCTGACGGTAGATTTTCATATAAAAGTCAAAATTTTCTCCCAGCAGTATATGATAAACGTATACATTAATCAATTTCGAATATCTCTTGGCTTGTGTAATGACTTGTCTAATTACGCTTCTTTGTTGAGTGTAATAACCATGGTCAATTCTGATATCGTGTTGCAAACCAGAGAAAGCAGCTGACTACTTTGTTCCTTCTTAAGTCACGCGAAATAAGCTTTGCTACTTTGTTTAGTTAATTGAGGTTTTATACCGTACTAAAGGTATTTCACTCACACGATGGTGTAAAGAAAAGCACCATCCATGTCGCTGGATACTAATTCGGGTTAATCTCCACCTTTCGCTTCTAAGCACAACAGAATTAACATTGATTATGAAGTTGCGGGTCAGTCAAACGAAGAAACACAAATAAAAGAAACTCAGTTCCAGTGCATCCCTTCATTTATTCAAATCTTGGTTTTACGTAAGAGAGATATCGATCTGCCAAATGCTAAGGGGGAAACATACCCACCTGTTTGTAGAATCCCCACTGACACTAAGGTTTATCTGTGTAGCAACCGTTTTTTTTTTATCAATTTCATGTAAAAAGCTACATCTAACATGTGACAACTCCGTAACCTTGGAACTGTTTTGTTCACGTTAATGACTAAAACAAGTATACATAAACATGTCTATTACGTAATACACATTACTACATTCAGAACAACACCCCTGTGTTCCCGGTGTCCTTAGAGGCTTGACAATTCATCATCCTCGTAAATCGTTTGTTCTATTCTTGAATGCAAGTGTAGCGAAAGAATACAAATACAGTTCAAAGGTGTCGGCCCTTATACAGATATTATCATTTTATAAAGAGAAAGGATGTTATGATAAAGTAAACTGCTGTTATCCACATGCAGGTAATTTGATAAGTGTCCAATACCTGTAGTTCTAGATAACTATAATTGTGAACAACATGCAGATCTTAACTAGTATGGACACATAAATGAGCAAGAGGGAGAAGAGGGGTTTAATCTCATTGACAGCCTGTGAAACAACTATTCAAGTGGTTTTGCAACATACGCACTTCCCCAAAAGTATGTTGTGCAGATAAGCTATATCACCTTGTGCCGTAAATGTAGATTGTCGGATTGATTGTTTACTCCCATTGTTGTCAAATACTTCCCAATCCACTTGTTGGCAACAGGGTCCGTGTTAAGTCACGACAACAACACAAATCATCCAGATAATAGTGTTTCAACGTTACCAATGATTACTGTTGTTAGCTAAATTTCCTAAATTATACACATTGCTGCGAAGCCCTTTTCTCAGTAGTGGTTTCTGTTGCGCTGCCATGAAGTTTGTAACTGACCAGTTTTTGTATATTCTCTTGTTTTACCAATAGTTGCAACACTAGTTAATTCTTTGTGAAGATGTAGAGTTTTATTTTCCAATACAACAGACGGCACTAAAATGACAATGGAAATTGTCTTTGACTTTTGGTTAATATATATTAAAGAACATCTCTTATCATGTAAGCTTGATTTCCATGTGAGTGTTAAACCAGAAATATTACAGCGGTGTTGCTTATTATAGTTCCATGGTTGTAAACGCGGACGCTCAAAAATGTTAATTTTCATGGTGTCCATTGAGAAGGAATGTCTGTATAGGTGGTTTAAAAAGTGCGGATAGATTGGTGTATAACGCCATGTACAATTGTACTACTTTAATATCGATGTTGTGGACTGCAACAGTAAATATGTGCATTTGTTTGTTTGTTTCAATGGGGGTTTTCGCTGTACTTAAAGTTATTTCATTTGTATGACGGTATATGGTGATAAATTCCGATGCCCCTTTCAGTCGCTCAGGCATGTCTCAGATTAAACCGGTTTTGTTATTTTTTGTATCAAATTAGTTTAACACCCTTTATTACCACGGCAATTTGTCTGGGGTAAGATGAATTCAGATTGCTTAGACATAAACACGGGTGTAGTTGGCAAACGTCTCCAGTCCAATGTCACGGCCAATTCCATATCAATAAAGTCATTATCTACAAATTGTTACAATCGCTTAAAAAGTAAATCAGCTCAAATACAAGACGAAGGCAAGATTAATTTGGCCGCCAACTGTCAAATTTTGGCCGCCAACGTGTGTGTGAGATTGATCATCAACTATCACTGGTGTATGTAGATTAATACTTTACATTGACCTACCTGCTGTGTGATTGCGCTAAAATGTCTTGCACAGCAACGAAGTGTTGTTGAAAGATTTTCCCATTCTCAATAATCTCCTCTGAAGCCTGATATATTGATTCTGTAACAACTTACTTCAGATACAGTAACATATCTTGTGTTAACCATGCTTGTTCATCTATATGACTTCTATATAGATTTGATATCGATAATCATAAGGAGGTGTAAAAATAATCAGAAATTGGTATCATACCGGCTATCACTCTGTTAGATAGTTTTCTTTAAAAACAAAGCTTTCCGTGGCTTAGTGTGGTACACATTAATGGCGAAAATGTGTTCCTAGTAATGGGACTAAAATCCATGTTTTAATTGTTTAAACTATATTGATTATACACAATGTTTTTGTGTCAGAAAAACTACAGGTTTAAGTAAGTTAATGGGGAGAGAGTCAACATCACCAAGGTACCAGAAATCTTTTTACTACTGCCAACAAAACGCCTAATACGGTTAATCTTAGGAGGGGTTTAAATAGTCTTGTGGACCCCAGATCAGCTGTAGCCAGGGTTTAATGACTGACATTTCTTAACGACAATCCAGTGACATAAGATCAGACTGGCCACACGCTGTGTTATGGATTTGATCTAATCCCGTACCATATAACAGTGGTGATAATCAGGGTAAGACTAGATTTATTTGAATTGCTCGAAACCAGGTCAAAGGATCTTAAACATGTAGCTTTGGAGGGAGTGCACATAGAAACTATTTTTTTAAATTGTAGAATTGTTTGTATGTGCCATTGTTAGATTTAAAATGATTTTCTTTTAACGCTTATAAACATCACCCTGATGAAGCAGATGACAATTAGGGGTAATTCTCTCAGTCAATCAAAGCTAGCTTGTGCATATGCTGGTCCAAATAACGGGTACATAAATCCCATTCAAACGCATTGTTTTCCTTGTTACGTTTTGTCTTCTGACATTCAACTTATTGCATTACGTTCAGCTTATATTCTGATTTTGTTATTTCGTTGGGCCAATTTTACGCAACGAAGAGCAAACGTTCTAGATACAGACTCAAATCCCGCCGTGTTGATTCAAATATTTGTATTTAGGCCGCGAATACACCCAAGCCTTTTGGTATTGCAATGTAGTAAAACATTAATGGTACTTTCTCCCCGTCGCATTTTATTACATTCACTATCTACCAATCTATCCCTTTCTTCAAGTTTAGTCCCTAAATATTTTGAGTTTTACATGAAATGCATTGTACATGTGTCTGGCTATCAGCTTTTTAAATAAGTTCAAGTAGATTTTAGCAATCGGACCTTAATGGCAGGTTTGCACAAAATACTCATTTTAACCAAAACGGCATTAGGCGAAGCCTCTACTATCTATGTCTTGTTGTTTTATCTGGACACAAGATATACGAGCAACTGTATGATTATACAAATGCCATTACTTTCTCTAAATCGAACCTTAAGGGATATATATGCTTAGATTTATAGGTTATTTTTCCGTCTGGAAAGGTCTTAACTGTGAAAGGAATGGTCATCCTCCTGCTTTTTGGAAATTGGAATCCGCTGTATCGTCAATACAGTGCCTGCGGATGGATTTGGGGCAATACCGCTAGACGCAAGACGGACGAAAGCAACATCATAATATGACAAATTTTGGTGGGACATTTAAAAATAGTAAATCTATGGAAGCAAAAGCCTTTAAAACGGTTGATTGTGAATGTGCCTACCAAGTTCCATAACGATCGCCGTTGCTGTTTTATATGTGACCTCCTTAAAGATAATGCATTAAAGCTGATGACAGGCCTATTTTTTATCCATACAAACTTACATCTATAATAATAAAAGGCACAACTATAACTTATAGTGAATGTGCCGATATGCGAGATCTTTATAAAGATAGGCTTAGTAGTTTTAAAGCTTTGATAAAAAAAAAAGTTCAACTTCATACGCATGAAAAAAAAAAAAAAAAAAAAAAAGGGGTTAGTCCATAATAACCACTACAGTTGACAGTAAATATGCTTACCAATTTTCATAAAGATAAGCTTGGCAGATTACGAATTTTGCTTCAGAAACAAAATCCACAAAGTCCAACTTTGTAACACTAATAAGGCAAACAAGTGAATCCATAATAGCAAAAAACCAACTACAACTGACGGCAAATTTTTCTACAAAGTTTCGCTTTTGAGTTTTGCTTGCTTTCATTAACAATTAACGGTTTAAAACACATTTTTTATAGTTCCATTACAATAAAAAAATTGCACTTAAAAGTCAACAATACGTTTGATTTTAGTAATAAAAGAAAAAAAACAATTATGTCCGGTGTAAAATTTCACTGTGAAGTTTGTTTTGTTTGTTTGGTTTATCGTTACATTTATCTTATTGCGCCAACTTGTTTGGTGTGCCTGTTGTTGTCGTGATCTGGGGTGTTTTTTAACGCTTTGCCGTTGTTTAAAAATCTCTTAGTTTTTAATGAGCCAATGGGAGAAGACTTTTTGTGAATGCTTCAAGCTGGCACAAATTTGATGTAAAACTGCCACAGAAATACAATAGGACTGTAATCGTCTAACGTGTAAGTGGTACTTAGGACGCAGTTTCTGACAGTAACTAAGGTTAACTGTCTGGCATTTCTTCAGAGCTATCCCAAGACATTCATTCTATGTTCTGTCTTCCACTTAACAACTTACCTTATGGCTTTGTTACAAATCAGCGTGAAAAGTCTTTGTTGAATATCAATCTATCCCAGACAAACGTACAGATCTGATATGATATATTTGAAAACATAAAAATGCTTAATTTTTTGGAATTATTGTACATTATTGTATGTCTGGTTTTCTCAATAGGGACAGTTAGATAAGGTTCATTCACTTCAAAGGCTGCACTTCTGAGTGTCAATTATATACTGCTGAGCAGAATATTGACCGTCAATTAAACAATCAACCAATAACAGTTACCCAAAGTTTGATCCGTTGCTAGTTTTCGTTGTTCTTTGGTAATAAACTCAGTTAAATAAGAAATTTCACACTCGTTTGGATGTCGATAAGTTGAACATACAAGAAAAGTAATTTTTAAATTCCAGTTTATACCCATTAAGGACGGTGTACCATAACAATCATGTTCATAATGTAAGCTGTTTCACCGGAAATGCTACAGAAATGTAAGAGAGTAAAAATGCAAAGTTAAAGCTTGATGAAAGCATGTCAATAGCGCATATGCCCTCCATGCGGGTTCACAACTGCGACGCAACGTCTCCTCAGTGACTGAATGATGCGTCTGAACATAGCTTGGGGGATGCGTTGCCATAATTAAACCAACATGGCGTCACCAAGTTCCTGCAAATTCTGCCGAGGGTTTCCTACTTGACGGAGTCTTCTGCCCAACACATCCCATACATGTTCTATTGGATTAAGGGCCACTCCATGACTTTGATGCCAGTATTCTTAAAAAAAAAAATCCACGATAAATTGGCATTATCGTGTTGGGATGTCAGACGTGGGCCATGAGCTGCCATGAATGACAAAAGCTCTGGGATGAGCACTTGATATCTGTATCCTGTAGCAGTTATGTTTCCTTGTAAGACCATGAGTCGGGAACGGGCAGGACCTTTAAAGGCACCCAAAACCATAACACTACAGCCCCCCCAAAACGGTCCACTTCCTGTACACAACACTGTTCATTGCGAAGTGCAAAGTGATTCTGGATTCGTCGCTAAAAACAACCCTATTCCAACTCCGATGTCGTTGTGCACAGAGAAGCAGTTGACGTCGGTGTAACTGGGTAAAAATTGGTCCATGATATGACCGGCGTGCACGAAGACGAGCAGTGTGCAGGCGATAACGTATGGTTGGGGCAGTCACACCTGGAAACATTTCATTCCTAGTGGACGTTGCAGTGAGAAATCGATTACTTAAATGACGTAAGACTATATGTCGGTCTTCTGCATGTGTTGTCACACGTGGTATACCCGAGCAAGGTCGGTCTGCTGAGGTGCCAGTTTGTTGGAGACGTGTCCAAAGATCATGGATAGTCCGTTGTCTACATCCCATAACCCTGGCAACGTCAGTGACTGACGTTCCTGTATTCAGCATGCCAATTGCACGTTCACGTTGAATGTTTGACAGTCGTGGTATTGCAAATCAACGGATAATTTACTGTAAGAACTTGTTTTCTCGAGATGTCACTCTACTGTGCTTATGTTGGCCCAATTAAATGTGTCTCACAAGGTCACGTGACTAGGAACACAAGGAAACATGCTTTTTCCTTGCTGTATGCTCACACGAACTGCATGCTTGTGCACGTCGGAGTTTCTGTATGTCATGATGTCTTTGGCAACGCAGTTACCTCTAATAATAAAAATAATAATATCTCTTGTATTAAATTTCAAGAAAATATTTAGAAATTAATGAGTGTGAAGTTTCATTGTTGACTGAGTATATAACATGGCACACTGTTTGATTTTGTAACCATTCAACCGTTCTTATTTTATGCTCAAAGGTAAAGTGAATATTAACAAACTGTTACAATTATGTGTAGTTTTTACCTCTCGCACGCAGAACTCTATATTTATATTGTGTAATATACCAGTGTGTCTATAAAATTGACAAGAGCTGACCTTAGAGCTGATGTTAGTTGAATTCCATTCACGCCGTGATCAATCTCTTCATAGACTCACACCAATCAACCACATGTGGTGGCAGTAAATAAGTGCTCAAAACATGAAAATGTTTTTGAAATACTTAAGGTATTTAAGCTTATTGAACTCAGTAATGTGAAACCTGTAACAGATAACTGATTTTCAAGGTAAATAGTTTTCTAATTTTGATTTAAGCACAGCTTCTATAACTACGGTAAATGAGTAGGCCTACTGCCACATTCTTTGGTGTATCAAATTGCACTTTTAAGACAGGGAAGCTATATTCGCGACCGGGGTCCAGCGAAGATAATCACCACTATGTCTTATTTAACACTAATGCAAGAGAAATAACATTCTGTCATGCAAACAAAATATACTTGTAAGTCGAAACATACCAATAAAACTCAACATTGCTACTGTGGTCGCATCAGTACGCTCGACCGTTAATATCATATACACTGTGTGCATGAATCATATTCACCTGCGTATGCATACAATCCCAAAAAGCTTTAAAAATCTTATAGAAATTCAAGTTAATTGACTCAGCATACGAAAATTCATTTCAGTAAGGCTTTGTTTTCTGAGTCCAAAGCAGCTGTTATCTCTCAATTAAAGAAGACTTTAAAGCGAAGGCCATCGGTTTTTTGTAAGATTTTAGGATTTTTCTGTCTGATTTTAAGGCTGTATACGACACTTTCCCGAACTCATCATTACGGACAACGATTTATTCTGAATGTCGGTGAATATCACCCAGTTCCACGTTTAAAACTTAAAAGACTGGATTGGGCTTGTTAAAATCTAATACTACATCTTATGATACACTATTAGAGAAACAGAACTCGGCATCTACTAAAATACTTCCGGAACTAAAGCAATCACGTGTCTGCAATGCCGAAGAACGCTTTTGGTCAAGGGGAATACATATGACGAGCATATAACATATATTTCTTTTTAAACTACGAAATGGTTAATTTAATTTATACTTGTGCAATGATGTAGACTTACTCATATGCATACGCTTCCAAGGGGCATTACTCTTCCTTCATGAACAAAATATGCCCTATTATTTCCCTTTAATCTTTATGTACGTACACCGCCACTTGCGATTTTCTAAATTCCAAAATATTATTAACAAATTCCAGGAACGATTTTGTTTCACCTAATTACCAATTCTATACCCAGTTCCCCGTTTACATTTTTTCGCAACCTTTTAATAATTAATATTTAACAAGGCAGTCCACACATTATAGTAAAGTTGAAAAAAGTCTAAAAACAATAAAAAATCTGCACCATTTGTACTATTATGTTAAATTATCCCAGATAGGGAACAACCCACGTCAACCTCGACATTCAAAAAAAATCTTTTTTTTTTAATTTAGTATATAGTATACAACACTAAAATCAGACTGAAAAATCCTGAAAGCTTACAAAAAATCGATGGCCGTTATAAAATCTTCATCATATGAAATTGGTTAGAAGGGTTAATAATACATACATAACTTCGGGGATAATCTTATTTTGTCCACGCAATATTGTCACTGGATTATTTGATGGATTCTCTATCGGCAAACGGGTGATCAATATTGGGGTATTATTTGAGCATCTGTTTATAGAATAATAGTAGAATAACAGCTGGATCAACAATTGACGAGCATACGTGTGTCAATACAACGAAGGAGGGACTTCAAGGACAGGTCTTTTAGCTTTTTGTATACACGGTATAACGTAAATGTGAACGCTAGTATACATTTATTTACTTTAATCACTTCTGAAATGTAGGCCTATTGGTGTTGATGCTTTCAACAAGCCGATTCCACTCGAGATTATTATGTTTCAATTTTTCTTTATTTCCCTCTGGCCACACACTGTGGCATAACAGGTACATAAATAATTTATCGTGTTTGTGGACATTACACAAAATACAGATCAGATGTGAGTATTCCCAACATTTTGATTTAAGCAAACTCGACCAAATGTCTCCAATATATCTCCCAACATATATAAAAGTGTATGGCCTCTCGTTGAATTATAAAATCATCTCGTTTTCTTCCTTCAGCACTTGTGAGTTAGATCGATTAATAAAACGATGGGACTCGAGATCTATTTTCATGTTAAAATAAATGATATGTCAGCAGTACCCCACCGCTTTTGACCGATTTAATTTGTCTTTCCACGGCTAGCTTTAGATTTGTCTACTTGTCAACGTTTGCTACATGATCCCACCGCGGCTGGTGGTGGCAATCTCTATTAATTCCACATATGCTTGTCATATTATTTAATTTGCACAGGAGTCCATGTTTCATATATTGAACATGCCTGTGACTATTCAAGAAGAGCCTACAGTGTTGCCAATATTAAAAATAAAAACACTCATGGAAATCTCTATGAAAGTGGTGTATTGCTTAATACTGCCACGATTCGTGTAAACGATTTGGCCAGTGTGTGTTTAGATATATGTTATGACGGATATGCTATGGAATCACACAATAGGTTCATATGCCATGACTTGAATTCACGTGAGCAATATCATGCACGCATGACACCAATCAATTTCACCTATCAAGCACGTGTAAACGGGATTTCTAAAGGAAGAGTCCCAGCAATCAAGGGCAGTAACTCTTACAGACTTGCTAAGATAAGAAAATTACTAAGCTAACGAATTAGAAAAAAATGTTTTGTTTACTTTCGAGCAAAACTTCGGCACAAAAACGACGGTGCTTGTGCACTTAATTGAGAATCACTCGATACCTACTACTTATTTACTTCTAATACATAAATCAGCTGAGGTTAATTATAAAATGTAAGGTGAGGGTGTTAGTTTACTGTATAACACACCACCTTCCATACGATTACAAACAGCTGTGGGTTAAAAACTATATCGTTTTCTTCCCGCAAGTGTGGTAAAATATGTCACTTGTTGTAGCTAAAATTGATGGTCTGACGACTGTTTTAGCCCGTGAAGAAGCTTAACAGGTAGTATCATATTGCTACCCATTTTGTCAGGTCGGAGGGCAAAACAACTATACATGTCATTTTTTCATATAAATGCCAGGAGCCTCCGCAAACATTTCTCAGAAACAGTGTGCTTTTTAGCCAACTTAAAGTGTCCTTTCTCAGTTATTGGTGTATCTGAAAGTTGGCTAAACCCAGCAACTGAACAACTCTATGAGATACCTGGTTACACTCCATACTTTTCCTCCCGTGTTGGTAAACGCGGTGGGGGTGTGGCACTATACATTAACGACAATATTAAATCATGTTTGGTCAGGGAAGACTTGTCATTTAATGATGAAGAATTTCAGTCTTTATTTATAGAACTAGAACTCACTCATACTTATAAACCCCAAAAAACGATTGTAGGCCTCTTCTATCGACCACCCAATAAAAATGTAAATAACTTCAATGAAAAATTATCGGACATTCTGAGCCGTCTTAAATCCGAAAATACTAAATGCACGCTATTAGGAGACTTCAACATAGACCTCTTCAAATCTGATAAACACATTCCGACCAAAGCTTTCATTGATTTATTGAGTTCGTATCATTTTTCCCCCAATATAACAAAGCCAACTCGTGTAAATTCTAGTACAGCTACTCTTATTGACAATATCTTCACTAACGCACAAACTGAATCTTTATTTTCTGGAATATTTTTGACTGATATAAGTGACCACTTTCCCATTTTCCATATTGAAAAAGAAATTATTTTAAAAAACACGCATAGTAAGAATGTAACATTTAGAATAAAAAATAAGGACTGCAAAAGTTTATTCGAAAATAGAATAAAAAATGTTAATTGGAATCTTGTCAGCAATGAACTTGAAGATGTTAACCAAAGCTATAATTTATTTATGAATATATTTGCTTCTATATATGATGAATGTTTTCCAATAATAACGAAGTCGGTCAAAATTCTGGTTCCTAAAAAACCTTGGATTACCCAAGGCCTCTTAAAATCAGTTAATGAAAAAAACAGACTATTTAAATTGCAGCTTACCATAAAAAATAGATTAATACGTGAACAATACCGTAGATATAGAAATAAACTTAACCACACCCTAAAAACAGCTAGAAAAGTATATTACCACAACAAATTTAATGAAGTAAATAACGATATAAAAAGAACCTGGAAAACCATTAATGAACTACTAAATAGACGAAAATCCACTGACCTTCCAGACACATTTAGAATTAATGATATAGAAACGAATGATCCTAATAAAATAGCGAATGGTTTTAATAATTATTTCTGTTCTGTGGGTCAGAACCTAGCATCCAGTATTCCACCTACTGAAGTATCATTTAAGGAATACTTAAATGGATCTTACCCGGATTCATTTACATTTAATTTATGTACAGCTAAGGAAGTCTACGAAACATTCTGTAATTTAAAAAGTTGTGCTTCTGGGTTTGACTCTATATCCTTATCGTTAATCAAACCTATTATCGACTATTTATGCATTCCTTTATGCGCAATTATTAACCTGTCTTTCTTAACAGGTGTTGTACCAGAGGCCATGAAAATTGCAAAAATTCGTCCAGTTTTCAAATCCGGAAAATCGAATCTCATAAACAATTATAGACCTATATCCATTCTCCCATGCTTTAGCAAAGTCCTAGAAAAATAGCAGCAATTCGTATAAATGAGTTTTTTTATCTACACAGACTATACTATGTGCAAATCAATTTGGATTCAGGTCGAATCACTCTACCTTTCTTGCTGTTTTGTCTCTTAATGAATCTTTAATTGTGGCTAAAGAGTCTAAAAAGTTTAGCATTGTTTCTTTCCTTGATTTATCCAAAGCTTTTGATACCGTTAACCATAATTTTCTGTTAGAAAAACTTCATCATTATGGTTTTCGTAATATAAGTTCTCGTTGGTTTCAAAGTTACTTATCAGGACGTAAACAATCTGATAACTATAATTGTACAGCATCTGATTTAGGCACTGTTAATTGCGGTGTCCCACAAGGTTCAATCCTGGGTCCCATCTTATTCCTTATCTACATCAACGATGTAGATAACTCAACTCTGTTCTATATTTTCACTCGTGAACTTTATTTTCTTCAAGATTGGGTTTCATGCAATTTGTTTTCCTTGAATTTATCAAAAACTAAATTTTATGTTGATAAAACCCAACCGCAAGAAATCTCCTCTCAATCTACCTAAGTTATCTATTAAAAGGAAGACAACTCGAACAGGTTAAACTTTTTAATTTTTTAGGTGTTTACTTTTACGAGAATTTATGTTGGCCTACTCACAAAAATTACATTTCCAAGAAAATAGCTAGGAATATAGGTGTCTTACACTGCATAAAGGAATGCATAAATAGGAAAACTGTATTTATTCTTTATCAGTCATGAATTTATCCATTTTGCAATACTGTAACCTTATTTGGGGAAACACTTATAATACCCATCTTTCACCTTTATTTAGGTTGCAGAAAAGAGCATTACGGTCAATCGTATCATGTAATAAATTTGAACACACTGCCCCATTATTTTTAAAATTTAATATATTTAGTTTACAGGAAATTAATACTTATTTAACATTATGTTTTGTTCATAAATTCTACCATCATCCCTTTCTTATACCTGATAGATTTGAACATTATTTTACAAAAATCAATCAAGTTCACTTGTATCAAACAAGAGGGTATACTTTTGACTTATATAGGCCATTCTTCCAAACAAATCTTACTAAGCATACAGTTAAAATCAAAGATCCACAAGAATGGAATAAACTACCCGTTGATCTAAAGCAATGCATATCAATTTCCTTGTTTAAATCTTTACTAAAAAAACACATAATTTATAGTTAATGCCGTAATATTTTTTATAAATATATATTTCTAAAAGTATATATATATATATATATATATATATATATATAC
>JARFOD010021864.1:0-10946 GCA_031763545.1 Mopalia muscosa
CTTGTGATCCTCTTTAATGGATGATAACCAGAGTTACGATCAGATTATGAAAATGGAAATTAATGTATTGTATTACACACAAAAACTTTTACTGATGTATAGAAAATGGTTTTTGGGTGGTCTTCCCCTTTAAGTGTGCAATGTAAAATTTTCGTTAAAATGATATATTATCTACATGTCATACTCGCGTGCTATAGACGGGGAATCCTTTTTCGCTTTTGGAGTGTTAAGAAGAAAATTGCCACTAAAGCTTTAATGTTACAAGAGAAACAGTTAGAAAGTATTGGGCTATGAAGCCAAAACACTTGTACATTGAAATATATAAATTACGTTGTGGTGTTTTATATGAGTTTCTCAACTGAGAGGGAATTCCCTTGCTGGTATGAAAACTAAAATGTGCTTCGGCGAGCTCAGGAATGGCGTCACTGTCCAAAATGGCGAATACCGGTGCATAGCATAATAACAGTAAATCAATATTGAATGTATTGGCTATGTTCACAAAGCTATGTTCACAGTCGCTCGGATCAGACATGTTTGATATTATCTGCCGAGTTTTAATCGCTAGTGATTGATCCCCCTAGTGATCACCCGTGTGTTCATGCAAGCTACTACAGTCGCGCGAATCAATGGTGTTCGAATTCTCCTCACATGACACACAAAGTGGCGACTTCCACGAATGAAGTCTCGGGGTCAATCGCCATGTGTATGCGCTCAAGTCGGCCGATAACTTTCGCTGGCGATCAGATCGCCGCGATCGGGCGATGCCTTTTGCATAAGTAGCATTGGGTCGATAATGCTCGGAGACTTTAGTTATGAGTGAGTGAATAAATGCGGCACAAATTATTAATTACCCACCTGACACAGAAATTTCAGGGTTCAATCAATGAATTCATCATCCAATAATCCCTTATCAAAGATATCAAACCGATAGGGAACGAAGTCTCCCTAATAACTCGTTTTGGTTTCGACTACCGGTGCCAAGCCTCCGTCGTTTTGGTTACAAGCAAAATATATAGGACTAGCTTTTTGCTCGCTCGTCTCGCCTTTCTAAAAGCAAAATTTTAAGAATGCCCGTTAAAATGGTTTGCCCGCCTCAGATGTTTTAAAAATCTTTTTTATTTAACACTCTAATCGAAATAAAGACCGCCAGCCCTCAACAACAACAACAACAACACGTGTTGAACGCTATCGGCTCGATTTGTAAGGAAACAAACGAAATTACCTCAAATACACGAATTATGTATTATATAGTATCTTTCAATAAAAAAGAAATATAAAAGTGAAGAGTTTTATTCTCCAGTAATGATATTTAGAAGGATTAAAATATTCAAGGGATAGAACTCTTCCATCAACAATATTGGACTCGATTTGTTTACGATGACACTGCAGATTTTAATGACCTGCTTACAGCTGCGCACACTATCTACACCAGTTACTTTACAATGTAAAGTAGCTAAAATGTCAAATTTGTATTTAATCCATGTTATTTATGGAGTAAGGTACTAGTTCAATTGAGTTGTTTGTGTTATTTGTTTAATAAATCGACGGAAATGGATAGAATAGTTTTACTTGCATGTTAAATGATATGCCTTCAAAACGAGTTTGGCACCAAAACTTCAAATCACGCAGATTCTCGCCGAGATTTTTGTTCCCTATAAGCTGTAAGAGCCAGACTTCTGTGGCAATCTGACGTCATTTAAACGCGTAGGCTGCCATTAATTCATGACTGGGCTAGCTCCCCTTATTGCAAAAGATGCATATAGTAGAATGCTTTTCTTATCTGAATATGTTATAAATAACTTTTGAAAAAATGGATGGAATACGGCTAGCTGTCTTGTGACAACATTCCATAAGTTTATGGTATAGTCTAATCAGATGGCGATACAGTAACAACTATAACAGATAAATCAAGGAGCTCTTATTCAGTAACAAAGCTTTGACCATTGACACATTGTCCACAGTGTCGGTAAATATTCCTCCTGAAGACTCTACTAATCCAACACTCCTTATTTCTTAATTCACAAAGCAACGGAGAGTAACAGCTCCGAAAAAGTAATAAGAAATTTATGCTTGACCCAACCCCAGGGTGTATCGGTCATATCAGAGGTATATTAACTAGAAGTATGCAACTGCCATATAGATAAGCCAACCGGCATTGGGGACTGATCCCCTGTTATAACGTATCATGTGACGTAGCAGACAAGAAAATTCAGAAAAACGCAACTTTAAAGATGCTGTATTATGGGAAACTTCTGCCATTCCTCGATCATAATGTTTCTAACTAAACAAAACGCATTTACCTAGTGCAATATGTGCCTGTTTAACAGACCATAAAAGGCAACTAAATTGAGAAAATATTACGTCAGTTGTCCGAAAGAAAACAATTGCTATACCCAGTGGCTGATCAGGGATGAAATTACCCAGAGTTCCTCATAAGTAAACCCACATGTCTGAAATGTGACGTCGCTATTTCTTACTGGTCTACAATGCCGTAGACAAAATTATATGGCAGTTACATACTTCTAGTTAATAGACTTCTGGTCATACTAACCTCAGGAATCATTAACCGAAACGTTGAGTCAATTATGATGTTCACCTTCTGTTGTCGGAGTTTTTTCTGTGTTCTATAGGTCGAAACTGTCATTACTTAGTTCTCTCAGCAGAATAATTTGCTACCTTCTTTTGCTTAAAGCCCTGTGAGGGAGCGGGTGGGCCGTGGCTCTGCAGAATACTCCCTTGGCTCGATCGTAAGAGGCGAGAAAAGAGGTTGCTTTCTGTTGCCCTGGTGTTCGCAGAGCTAAAGGGTAACAGGAAGCAGATTTGTTTGTGATCATGTTATCTGTATTTGTGTCCGTCGTCATATAAGTGAAATAACCTTGAGTACGACGTTAAACACCAAACAAACAAACAAACAAACATACATAAATCTGAGTCAAAATAATTCACTGGTTGAGCTGGCAATACTGGATTGAAATAGCCTGAAGCATGTTATAAAAAGCCTTAAAACTGTCACAGGATATTCTCTTTACCTGGTTTAATTGATAGGTGTGGGCTGATAGAGAGCTGCTCACACTGCCACATAACTATGATTCCCTACCAGGGTATGCTGTTGTTAATTTATGAAAGTCATTAAATCTTCATTGGTTATTAGCTAATTATTACATGACTTTTATTCAATAGTCTGACCCCCTATACTTATACATACTGGTAGTTTGTTTGGGGTGTAATTATGCTATCAGTCTTTTCTTAGCGCTACAGGAAGATTAATTTTCAGGCAGAGCAGAACCCTTCATATTTAATATTTGTGTTGTAGTCATACCTGTTGGAATACGCTACAGGCATTTTTATGTGAGTTCAATATCCTTGAGCATGGTGTAAAACACCAATCAATTAATCAAATATTCTATGATCTGTATAATATTCCATTTAATAGGTGAGTGCAGCCATGGGGAGCCCTGCCTTATGCTGAGTGAGGGAGGGCCAGGGGGAACCTGTTCTGTCCTTTGGGCCTTAAAGTAGTCTACATGCATCACTGTGTTTACAACCACTGACTATTGAAAGGCTGTATAGTGAGTGATAAGCTGGAATGGCTATGGACTGTCTACCAGTGGTGTATAGGAGGACTCTGTGAAAGGGAACCTCGCTTGAGTGGCTGTCCTGTCTGCCTGTCTCTGCTAGCCACAGAGGCTCACACAAGCTCAGTTCTTTGGTCACCCTTAACAGAGCAACATGGCTCTTACACTGCACCTTAAGTATGCGGAAAATATACGAGGCAGGTCTGACAGACTGGCTAAAGTTACATTTCGAGGTAAGTCTTATTTTATTTAAACGTTTTCTTTTCAGATATTTCATTATGCTTTCACTTCTACCAATTGAATGTTTACATGTTTATCTCATTACTTCATGCTGATGTTGACAGAAGTTACCTGTTTCAATACATACACTATATTGATAGATCTTCTGATATTTTCCTTTAAGTTTACACATTCTGTCATTTAATTCAGTTTTTATCTTTACGTGTTTAGGACATCAGTCTGTAATGACATTGACAGAAGTTACCAATTTCAGATTAAGTAAATGTTGAATGTTTTACCTCATTTTATTGTTTTCCAAACAATTTAACGATTTCTTTTTAATGGTCAATAGCATAAATCATGAAAATTAGCGTAAAAAATTGATGTACTTGATATTTGAATATAGTGGTGCAAAATAATTTTTATATTTTTTTCTAAATGGTCGACTATTATGTCAACTAGAAATAAGAGATTAAAATGTCCCGCCAGAGTACATTTATCAAGCCAGAAAACTTCATAATAATAACAACTTTTGGGATTATTGGTCACAACATTTCATGCAAAGACTGGTCACAAAGTACATTTGATAAGCAGCTCTTAGGTGTACAATAATAAGCTTTAAAGGTGTCCTGCATGTTAGGGGATATAATAATGATTCTGGAGTCTTGCTCGTCTTTTAACAGCAGTGTTTTCCATACTGTGTTTACATGGAACTGGAGGAATATTAATTTTTCAAGCCAGCACTTCATATCGCATTTTATTGTTGAAGTGACAGTTGTATATGTTAAAGTATGCTGTCTTAGTGAATTACCATTTTGATTAAGCACATTGTTAATCTGCAGGCATGTGCTGTTCGGGAGAACGGCAGAACAGGGTCTCCCCATGGTTATGCAAACCTAAGTTAGGAGGACCTATTTATAGGTTTCCCAAATTGGGTGTGGTCTTAATCTAAATTTGCATTTTCCTATTCATTTTGAAAAATTTTGTCATCCGACAATCAGCGAAGTTTGTGTTTGAGAGCAATTTTGCTTCTTTTTTTTTCTCTCACCGAGGCACATTTATGTATTTAAAAAATCAGCAAACCAGGGCGAAATGCAAATGTTCGGTTTTCTCACAAAATTTTTATGCTGGAAAAGATTACAGCACAGGCCTGATCTGTCAATCTATTCATTGTTTTTTTTTAATTGTCTTATCTTGTGGCTTTGATGTTAGCTAGTATCTGTGTATGGTGCTTATTTCAAGGCTTTTCTGTTCTCAAGATACAGATCATTAAAGCGATACTCCGGGCTGAAAATAAAATGCATATAGGTAAAACGGGCATCATTTCTTGTGTTCAATTGTGCTTTCTAAATATCTAATCCAGCTATATCAATTTTATACTTGTATCTTAAACGTCAGTAATGCACAAACTACAGTTAAATTTATTTATTGGTTCACACATGTTATTAACCTGTAACACAAAAGAGTGTTAGTCGCGTGACGTCAGAACAGAGCTGGCCACGCCCATAATGTCAGCCACCAGTGGTCGTAGAAAAGTATATATCTGTAACCGTTGTGTTATTTTATGAAATCAAGAAACGATAAGTCGATACGATATTTAAGTATATTTTATTGTTACCTTTCAAGGAATATAGGGGTCATCGCTTTATGATATTGTCACAGTTTGAAATATGCCATTAACTAGATCAAAAAATCTTAGTTTTTGTTAATTGTTTATAAATGTCTCGATCATGTCAATAATTTACAGCCTTTTTAACCACATTAATAGTTCTCTATGAGTGCTCAGCTGTTTCAGAAACAAAATATTTAACTCCTATAAATGTATTTAGAATGTGGAAACAACAGATCACTGATTTTCTAAACCTATATTTAAGTTTTTATGATACTGCAAAAATTACTTCACAATAGAATCTTCTTCTGATGTCAATATTGACAAATTTTTCAAAATCGGCCGTAATATGCTTTTTTAATGATATGGAAAACTTATAAATTGGTTCTCCTTAAATGAGTTTGTTTAAGCATGAGAAAACACACAGGGCTCAAAGTAGACAACTAAAACTGTATTGCAAAGTTTTCCTTCCTTTACAAGCAATAGCCCGTCAACCAGAGAATGGCTAGCAACTTTTATATTTAGACAGGTATTTTCAGAGGAGAATTCATATATAGACAATATTTAACAGGTTTTTTTTTTTTGTCCTTGTCATTTTTTACCTTAAATAAAAAGGACAAAATTCCCCACTATTCTCTTAATCCCTGTACAGGTACATTGTACACAATTCATCCAGAATGATAATATTGACTTTAATCTAACATATTTAATGTTACTTATTAATTGTAACTACAACTTAAGATTCATTTCTGTGTATAGGTCAGGATAATCTTGTGAACGATGGGGACAAGCATGCACCAATATAACAATATGTAGATTTTTAATTATTTGCTTACTTGATTAATGGTCATCTATGGTACTGTATATTTGCTGACACACACAGAATGACCCAGGACAAAGCTAGCAAATATAGTTACTTGGTAAATAGTATAGTCAATAATAAAACTGGAGTTCTAACTTATCCTTTCCTTTTACATTGTTTCCTTTTCAGCTTTATTGGTAATGCTTCAAGATATCATAATTTCCAGAAAGTAGGGCTTAGTTTTCTCAGACATAATGAAATTTGCTTCTGTTTAATGGTAGGTAGTACATAAAGGCTGGAAAAGGATACATTGTTCTTTTATTTATTTTGAAACAGTCTGTTTTTAACTTGGACTTCTTTGACTAAATTTAGGTTTTTGCAGGCTACCATTTCAAACCTTGAAACCGCAATCAAACAAACAAACAATCTCGTGTCCTGGTCTCTTTGAGATAAGGTGCATTTTGAAGTTGCTATTTGATGTTGCCTGTCAATCATTGCAAATTCACACGCCTTGATTTTTGTTGTTGTGATTCTCCTTGAAAATTCACCCACCATGATTTTTGTTGTTGTGATTCTCTTTGATTGTATTGTATCTTGACAATGTTAGTGATGTTGGGATGAATTTCATCACCCATTGGATGGGGGCTGCCTACGGGCTTCCTGTACCCTTGTGCTCTGCGCTATTGGGCTACAGGAAGGTCATAGCTGATCAGTTTGACAATTGACATAATTTGTTGTCACGGCATCATGGCTTGTTTTCTTCACCCATCAGGCTGGTGTTCCTTTATAAACATGTGAAATAACCCTTATTACGACCTAAATCCCAGACTAAACAAAAAAATCGGGGCCCGTGGAGGTAATTTCCATCTAGGCCTGCCATGGTAGGAGTCTGTAAAGTACAGTGTTAAATCTCGCATACAAACAAACAACTCCAGGTCACTGGAATGTAGTGTGTTAAGTGCATAATTGGCTTTTTTCGCACTTTCTTTCATTTCTTGTCATGTACAGGCAGTCAGCCAATATGTTATCACTAACGTCACATTAGAATAAATGATAATAAAGCCAGCAGTTCATCTTAATAAATATAGTGGTGATCAGGCCAGTTGAAATAGTTTATCTGCACAGAGCATGTTGTACAAACCTCTAAGTCTAAAAGACAGAGGAAGTGGTCTCACAAAAAAAATTTACTTCCTGTTGTAACTGAAAATCATCTTTATTCTATGTCACCTTTTGGGTAGGCAGCCCGCGGCCGTGGCTTAGTGGTAGCGTGCGTGCTTCCTTAACTGAGCCTGCTTCGATTTACTGTTCTCGGGTTCAAGTCCGCCTTTCGACCATCAGGTATATGAGCGAGTCATATGTTGTCGCTTCGGCAATTGCGGGGGTGATTTTTACGAGGTTTCCACCCAGTTTTCCACCGTATTAAGGCTAGGTGCAGTGTAAAGTGGACAATCTGTCGCCATATAAGTGAAATACCCTTGAGTACGACGTTAAACACTAATCAAACAAACCAACCTTTTGGGCAGTTAAGAGAGCTTTGAAAAACTTGCCCCAAAAGTACAGACAATATTACAAATGCAAAACTAATATAGGGATAATGAACTAAACATGAATTAAATTATTATTCCTGTATGATGCAACATATCAGGGCCATGTCATATAATTAAAAGATAATAAGTTTTTGGCTTTGGAGGAATATTTTTATGCGTTTGTAACGTTTTTACATATAACACTTCAAATCATGGGTGTATTACTGTTCATTCTTTGGAAGTACAACGGAAATACCTTCAAGCACAGCGTCCAAATTCAACCAATCAATGCAAACTTTCAACCATTTGAATTGAACTGACAGTTATTGAGAATTTGTACTTGCAAACTGTACACACGAATTCGAGACCAGATGAATTTTATTGATATTTAAATGCCTAAATCTTTTGTCTTAATTTTTTTCAAATTTTACTCATTTATGGTTTAATATTTATTTGATCTGAAAGATAGATGGTATTTTTATTGTTCATCAATATGGCTGAAAATCCCAATATATAAGTGTATGGTGACAATATGGACTCTCTTCATGGTATATGACTATGTAGTGATAAAACCAGACACACAATGGTATCCTGCCTCTGTTATTGGATTTCTTATTTTCACTTTGTGTGACAGCATTAATAATATATGGCTGGAGCAGAAGCTAGGCTGACTGCGTCCTCATGTTTATTGGTTTTTATCAATACTACATGCACGTAAAGAATCACTCCATTGCCATCTCTGGAATTGCTTTTAGCGATGTAGTAGGTTCTACCTGTCTATCGAGTTATAGGTGTCTGTCGTGTGGTTTTTTTTTTAACGAGAAATTGCTCTGGCACAGGGATGTCAACTGACAGGTTATTTTAAATTGTAGATGTCATGCTGACACATGGATGTCGATGCTAGACACCACCACTGCTCCCTTGATAATGATGAAGCAGTAGGTTCTAGAACTGCTGACAATCAGGCTAAAGGGAGTAAATACTCCGTGCTGTCATGCTGTGTTTTTTAGCACTGGAGGAAGATTTATTTTCTAATACAGCAAAGGCTTTACATTCTATGGTTGAGTTTAGTTAGTGTAGTTGTTGTTGTTGAATAGAGAACCTTCATAAGAGAGATACATGTGTACACTTCACCAATCAATCAAACTATCAATCAATCAATCAATCAATCAATCAATCAATCAATCAATCAATCAAAAAATTAGTCATAACTGATGTTACATGTATAATCCGAACAAGATGCATTTGGTTTGGAAAGCCTGTATCAGTATGAAAGTTATTTGTGACTTCAGAAGAGGTGGTTTTCTCTCATCTTTGCCCAGTTCCTGGGCCAGTGGCCGTGGCTCAGTGGTAGCGAGTGCACTTCCTGAACTGAACATGCTTCAATTTACCGTTCACGGTTTCCAGTCCGCCTTTCGACGATCAGGTATATGAGCGAGTCACGTTGTGGCTCCGGCAATCGTGTTTTTATTAGTTTTTTGTTGTTTTTACGAGGTTTCCTTTCGGTTTCACCATAATAAGGCTGTGTACAGTGTGAAGTGCACAATCCATCGTCATATAAGTGAAATACCCTTGAGTACGACGTTAAACACCAATCAAACAAACAAAACCCAGTTCCTGTCCCCAAACTGATGGTATTTCTCTAAGGGTATGATTGATTTGATTGAAGAGCACTATTTTTCATCATCATATCGAAAAAGATCTTTTTGGCTACATGTTAATCTGATTATTGGTTGTTGGCTGACACCAGCATCAAGTGAAATACCTATGAGCATGACTTAGATACCTATTAATTAAACAATGTGTTTTGTCAGAGTTTCCTTTGCCCTGGTACTCTGATTGTGAAAGGGCAACACAAAACCGATCTTATTACGATGTTTTTGTATTGTGACTTGTGATTGTCCTGTGTTGCCAGTCTTTATTTCCAGTGGTATTTTCACCAAGTGCTCTTGGATTCTACTATATGAGTGAAATAACTTGAAGCATCAGGTAAAATCCCAACTGTCCAAACTTCTACCGATTGACCCCTCTGAGAATCCTCCTCTCATGATATTCATCAAAAAGATGGGTTAATTTATTGTTTTATTAAATGCAGACGTAGCTGTGACTGAGTGTTACCACGACGTGGTCTTGGATTCTACTATGCATGTATATGATTGAAATAGCTTGAAGCATCAGGTAAAATCCCAACTGTCCAAACTTCTACTGATCATTCTGCAGAATACTCCCTCGGCTTCCTCGGTCGATCGTAAGAGGCGAGAAAAGAGGTGTTGCTTTCTGTTGCCCTGGTGTTCGCAGAGCTAAAGTGTAAAGGGAAGCAGATTTGTTTGTGATGTTCTGTATTTGTGTCCGTCGTCATATAAGTGAAATACCCTTGTGTACAACCTTAAACACCAATCAAACAAGCAAACAAATCTACTGAGCATTAGAATCCTCCTCTCATGATTTCCATTAAAAAGATGAGTTACCCTATAACTTCTAACAGTTGGGACAGAGAAATAGACTTTACCACAGGTGGTTTTACATGTTATTTCTGTGGCCTGTCCCAAAATTAGAGTGTTCCAACTTGTAGAAGTTGTAGATTAATTTATGAAATGCAGATGTAGACTGTGACTGAATGTTATTTTTAGTATGATTCATGTACATAAGTAAAGGCAGGCGATATGCGTTCGTTCAGCTCTATAAAGTTGTTCCATTGAATGCCCGTGTTATCCTCCAATGGTCATCTATGTCACCTCCATGATAACGTATGTTTTCTTTTTATCATTTACTAACATACTGAAAAGTATATCTCCAGGCAACTATGTACATTTTTGTAAATAAAAGTTTAGTAAGACCTGTTGAAAAGAATATATATTTGCACATATTTAATATTTCCATAATTTTTTTAACACCGACACACTGACAGAGATGTCCACCATTAACATGCAAAACTGACGAATCATCAGTGTTCTAATCAGACTCTGACAGACCAGTTTCGAAATGGATCTAGCTCTCTAGTTGGTTTGGTTAATGTTTAGAAGTCTCAAGAGATAACCTATCAGATCTTATTGATGTAGAGAAATTAACACATATATGTATACGTTTCCATGGTGATAGATGTCAAATCTACAGGCCACTTAAATAACTTACTGGTTTGAAATAAAATGTTCATTTTGGCCTAGCAGTGGGTTGAGTGTTGGTGAAATAAAATGTTCATTTTGGCCTAGCAGAGG
>JARFOD010021875.1:0-10946 GCA_031763545.1 Mopalia muscosa
TAAACATGACTACATAAATACGTGTAACGTTAATATGTAGTAAAAATTACTACATAAATACGTGTAGGGCGATTTTTTCATTTACTCTTACTCTACTACTAATGGTTATATATTAAACTATTTTACATTTTTAGCTTCTAGGCAAAAGGAATGCATTCCCTTTCATTGGCGGAACAGGAAAGTTCTGGCAGCCTTGCTACCACTGATTTTTCTGTCTTCCACCGCGACTGTAGACTTGAAAGTTAATTAGAAAGTCCAGTTACTTCCACTTTCAAGGCATGTTTAACTTATTGATAAAATGATGCAGAATTTATTCGATTGGGATATTGAATGGGTAAGTCTACTTAATTGAAGGTTTGAGCCTTACTTCAAATCTTGATTACCTGAATAGGAGCCAGTTTAAGCCATCAGTAGCTACTAATTTGATAAGCAGCATGGATGTTGTTATTATTTTAAACTTCTCTAAACTAGGAGGGTTTTAAACAGGATTGTGAGCATTGTTTCCCCCCAATGAGGGGGAACATGGAAAACGAAGCCGAACATGTTGGGATGTAATTTAAAGAAGTATTTGTATTTATCCCATAAATACGTAAAGCTTAGAATAATACAGCCATGTGATATTTGTTTCATATCTCCACATGCTGGGCACGGTCTTCCCACGCTCTGATTGGCCATGCACTTTCTGTTCATTGATGCTATTAAACCAGTGAAAAGGTGAAACACTAGTTCTCCATCTGTCTTTTGATTAAACTTTCGTGCTGAAAGAGTGCAACGCTCGTCTCGACCACTGTATTTACATAGGTCAATGGTCAGATGTATTTTGAAGTGCAAATGTCTCTACAATGATTTTTTCACAGTCCGTAATAATTGTTGGACATTAACTCGCATTAAAACTAAGTTTTATGTTCTTTTCTATCATTTTTCAGCTAAATAAATATTGCATTTCAGTCGGCACTGTTTACTGTTACGCGGGATGATAACTCCCATGTGTATGGAAGCCGGATGCGGCCTTCTGTGCTTTCGTAGTTTTCTCCATTAAACACAATTTTTTCTTGAATAGTAATAGCAACGCCGTTGGGTTTTTTTTTTTTTGTTTTTTTTTTTGTTGAGTTTATTCCATTCTCTGGGTCCAGTTATTTTTAAAGAGTGCATGGAAAGGTTGGTACGCAAGAAGGCGCGGTGCAGATTATGTAAAATGTAGAGAGGTCGCAAGCGAGGTACATATGTCCCTCCCCACAGGGTTTAGCATAGTTAAGGAAAGGCAATATAAGGGAATGACAAAGAAATAGTAGGGTTTTTGCATTAATAAGATTTCTCACATGACTTATTATACCAAAATTCCTTGAGATTTTTTTACATAGATAATTAATGTGAGTAACCCAGTTAAGTTTATCATTAAATATTATTCCTAGAAATTTGTATTCTGATTTAAATTCAAGGGCAAAATCATTTAAACTAACCGAAGGTAAATTGAATTGAAAATAAAGAATCCGTTTTTTGTCTCCAAAAGAAATCGACTGGGTGTGTATGCATTTATGAAACGTGAATTGGGTACGGGTTGTAATTATAGGCTTGTTGAGTGATGATACTGTAGGCTTTGTGAAGAGGATAATCAAATATCTGACGAGGATTTTAGTTGATACTTTGTTAGGATAGCCGGGATGGGTTTACAGATTGCATTATTGTTTGCTCCGAATAAAGGTGTTTTTTGAATATTTTTAAGGTCTTGCTGGACCCCTTGCTCGATTTTCAGAACACCTGTTGTATTAAGTCTATTATGCAGAAGAGTGTTAATCTGAACCACATATGTTTATATTTTTGGAAAGCTGGAATACTTAGGATTACATATTTGTAAATGTAATGAAAATCCAATTATTATTTCGAGAAATATTGCAAAATGAGTAAATGTCAACAGAAACAAAATAGACTGCATTAGTCAAGGTTTATTTCTCCAAATGCAATAACTATCAGTCTCAATTGATTTCTCATTTTTCAAATTTTGATTAGCTAGATCACAGTGTATTTCTTTTGTCTAGCTCACTTTGGAAAGCCTTACAAATATGTAAAAACTGAAGTGCTAGAAATAGGCAATTAAAATTTTTCCGCTTGGATATGATCAAGGGAAAACTAAATTATAGGCTCAAACTTTAACTGTTTGTAATTAGAATTTCGAATTATTTTTTTTCAACAACATAAAATTTAAATATCGAAATTTTATCCAAGTGATAAATCCAATTTGTTTTATCTTTAGCCCAAGGGGTTCAACAAAATCTTAACCCACAGTCTGTTGACTGATCTCATGGCTGACTCTCTAACTTCGGCCTTATTTATTCAATGAAAGAGGCATAATCTCACAAAGGTTATCTTTCTGCAATATTGAATTTGTAAATGGACTCTGCTCGAAGAATCAGACGGTGTACGCAGATGATAAGTAGATGTCTGACTGACTTTATGCTTTCTTTGGACGTGTGGTCATCGGATTACAGGGCTTAGCTAACACTTTCGATCTATTATTGATCTCTTGCTCTGAAAAAATGATGTACGTAATCAATACAAGAATAAAACTTATATTTCATAAATTGGACATTTGCCGAGTAGATTTGAGCTTACCCGCCTCCATTTAAAACCTAATTGCGATTGCGATTATGTGTATGTGGTATCGTTTTGAACAGTCGTTGGCTGTACAATAAAAAAAACCCAAGAAATGATTAAACTGACAGTATTTACTACACTGGTGTTTTGTTCATTGTATTGGCTTCAGTCGGCATACTTTACTTGTGGAATGCCAAAACCTTATGGTTACAGCATACTTTTACTACATGACAAATAAAGCATATTTCTGTTTTCAAAAACGGATAGTATAAATAGATTCTGACCTACAGTGGAATGTCCATAAAAATTACATTGAATCGGATAAAAGCTTTATTACCGTAAACAATTGACTTTTGATTTGCTCTTTCTGATGAAGCTTTTTGTCCCTATTAATCGGCCCTCCACTACAAAGAGATGTTCTCAAAGTGGTTTTATTGATTTTAATTGTTTTCTTTGTGGTTTTATTGAGAATAATCAGATGCTGATTGATTCGGTCCTGTAAAATGTTATCAGTTAATTTGAGGTCACGAAATCAGACTGGCTTAAGAAGACTCATTGCAGACTCGACCATAGTGTCCCAAGCAGTCTCTAGATCAATCTTTGTCTGACCAGATTGAATTACAGATCAAATTACAGATTGTCGTCACAGTACACAGACAGTATTTCTTCGAGAATCAGTAATGGCCATCATATATTTCTCTATGTATACTTTCCTCATCTCCCTACCCGCTCCCTATTTTAAAAATACATTTGCTTTAAAATCTCTGAACCGTCGAGTTGATGAAAACACTGAGAATTGAAAGCAAAATAAATCTTGAAAATTGTTGTGAGATAGACTGTGAAATATACGGAATGGTATGTTTCTTTAGTATGATCAACCAGCTGCACTGAACCCCACTCACAACTTATATCTGACACACTGCAGACACACAACTAAAAAGTCAAGGAGCTAGTCTTCATGTAATCTTCATTTCTGTAATGCATCAATATGTGAGTTTTTTTTTTTGGTCTTTTTACATAGTTTAGGTCAGTATGGTATTTTGCCTCCAAAAGAAATCGACTTGGTGTGTATGCATTTACGAAACGTGAACACGGTTCGGGTTGTAAATAAAGGTTTGTTGAGTGATGACACTCTAGGCTTTGTGAAGAGGATAATCAAATATCTGACAGAGTTTTTAGTTGATTCTTTGTTAAGATAGCGGGGATGGGTTTACTGGTTCCGTTATTGTTTGCCCGGAAAAAATGTGCTGCCGAGAACATTTTAAAATAGTAGAAGTTTGGTGGTCGTATTTCGTAATTGTCGTCTGAAATTCAATCTTTTCAATTTGATTTCAATCTTTCGATCTATTTTCAAGCCTAGCAGATTAATAATAAAATATATATATATAACATATCGGCTTATATTATCTGGGATCAGCAACCACTTTAATAATATGCTCCGGTTTTTGCTACGGTTAAGGTAATGGTATGACTGGTTAGAACATATGGATAAACGGGGTCCGCCACTATTTTTAAGGTCTTGCTGGACCCCTTGGTCGATTGTCAGAACACCTGTTGTATTTAGTCTATTATGCAGAAGAGTTTAAATCTGAACCACATATGTTTATCTTTTTAAAAAGCTGGAATACTTAGGATTACATATTTGTAAATGTGATGAAAATCCAATTATTGTTTCTAAAAATATAGCAAAATGAGTAAATGTCAACAGAAACAAAATAGACTGCATTAGTCAAGGTTTATTTCTCGAAATGCAATAACTATAAGTATCAATTGATTTTCCTTTTTCAAATTTTGATTAACTAGATCACAGTGTATTTCTAGTGTCTAGCTCACTTTGGAAAGCTTTACGGATATGTGAAAAGTGCTAGAAATAGGCAATTGAAGTTTTTCCATTTTGATATTATCATGGGAAAACTAAATTATAGGCTCAAACTTTAACTGTTTGTAATTAGTATTTCGAATTATTTTTTTTCACCAATATAAAATTTAAATATCGAATTTTTATCCCAGTCATAATTCTAATTTGTTTCATTTTGAGACCAAGGGGTTCAACAAAATCTTAACCCACAGTCTGTTGACCGATCTCATGGCTGACACTCTAACTTCGGCATTATTTATTCAATGAAAGAGGCATAATCTCACAAAGATTATCTTCCTCCAATATTTAATTTGTAAATGGACTCTGCTCGAAGAATCAGACGGTGTAAGCAGATGATAAGTAGATGTCTGACTGACTTTATGCTTTCTTTGGACGTGTGGTAATCGAAATCGGGGTTTCTCTATTAAAATTGCAGGGTTTAGCTGACACTTTGGATCTATTATTGATCTCTTGCTCTAAAAAAAATGATGTACGTAATCAATACAAGAATAAAACTTATATTTCATAAATTGGAAATTTGCCGAGTAGATTTGCGCTCACCCGCCTCAATTTAAAACCTAATAGCGATTATCAACATGTATGTGGTAGCGTGTCTGAACAGTCGTTGGCTGTACAATGATAGAGAAACCAAGAAATGATTCAAGCAACAGTATTTACCATACTGTTGTTTTGTTCACTTTCTCGGATTTAGTCGGCATACTTTACTTGTGGAATGCCAACAATGTTGTTTCCAAGATTTTCCATCACCACTAATGAATGGTTATAACAAAGAGATTAAGAGACACAGACTCAACAACAAAACATATTATGGTTGCTATTATTACTCTTCTTGTACATTGTGTACAAAATCACTGCTACATATGTATACTCATGCATATTCCACGCAAACTATGAACCAACACCACAACACCTCAACGCATCTTTTCGGACTCGAAGCTGTCCATTAAAAAACCTGTTACAACAATACAAACAAGGCCAGCCATTTGCTAGTTCTTCTTTCAAGCATGGAGCCATTTTTGAACACGCACATCACATATTAGTTGAGCTGGCGAGCCATTTATCATACGTACATGTACTTCTATCATTCCTGTTCTATAAAATCCAAAACGTTTCTTTTTGATACCTACATGTATTTTCTATTTTTAAACACAATAACATTGATACAAATATTTGTTTTAATTTACCGATTTTGCTACTCTTTGTCCAGATCAATATCTATAATACTTTAACAGCTAATGTAGATTAACAATAGTGCTTGTTATTTATCGGACACGATTATAACAAAGCAAATCCTGACATATGATTCCCTTTGGTTTTGTAAATCATCGTGTCAGCAAATCAGATTCCTCGCTCGTTCATTAAACAAAAAATTACACAAATAAAGTCAATCAAAAGATAATCGTATGGTTTGATGTTAGTTGGTTTTACCGTAAGCAAGCAATATAAAAACTCTATACGAAAAACCTACCACCCGGGTAATGTGTCGGTGGTTCTAGGAAACAGAGTAGTGGTTGGAAGTTTCTCACTTTCTGTCGTCCATCCTGTCTGCCCTGAATCTACAAAATCATTGTAATCTTTAATGCAACAAATCGCTAGCAGTTCCTATAAATGGACATCATTTGTACCGAATACCCTCTGTGGATTGGAAAAGTGTTCTAGAGACAAATTAGCATGGTCATGCTACTGTTCTATAGTAGTATTGATAGGAAGGTGGATAAATAAGTCAGTATTTTGATCTCTAATTGGTACTTCATTAAAATTGAAGCAATATACTCCCAAAAAGGCAACAGCAGCAAAGAACCTATTTAAATTGTTCAATACAAATGCTCTGCCGAAAAATGAACGATGCCAAACAATTGACTGAAATGTTATATCAAGAAATGTATGTATTTATGGTATTGTTGCTCCTATAAAGAAAAAGGGTAGTAGATACTGACAATATAGAAACCCATTATTGTCTTCAGAAGAAATCTACTGGGTGTGTAAGAATTTATGTGCTAAACCGGGAAAGTAGAAGGGCTGTAAATATAGGCTAGTTGAGAGATTGTAGTGTAGGCTTACTGAAGAGGATAAGCAATATCTGACGTATCTGAAGTTTTTATGAAAGTGGTTTTATCGATTCATTCTTACTTTGTTGAGATAGCTGGTTTGGGTTTCTTGAATCCGTTATCGGATGCGCCGAAACGAATGTTAGATTGCAGAAGTTTGTGGACCGTGTTTCGTTAGGGTATCTGAGATTAAAATGTTTTCTACATACACTTCTATATCTGAACAACCGCTTCGGGCAGTGAGCATTGTACGATAAATATATATTATTGTTTGGATCTAAATTGTGCCCGGGTATTGTTACACATCTGTTCGATCTCTTTCGAAACCAAGCAGTTATATAAAATATATAAAGTCAGAGTAAAATTACAACTCCAATACGTGATATACATTGATTCATTGTCACTATAAAACCATTGTCAAGAATGACAATAAGTGTACTCCACTTTGTAAAACGCATCAGTGGGAATTAATGCTGTATGAAGTCATCTCATCGAAAGTCATTTAAAGCTTTCAAATCATCACATACACCAGTGCATTCTGCTTTATTATCAAATTAAAGTTTGTCATAAAACCAATTCACTTTATACGGTCAGTGTTGTGTCTGTTGCGTGCACGTGTAACTGTGTATAAACTACCGTGTATTGGTTCACCTTCAAATGAGATTGACCGATGTATTACATAATGCAACAGACCTTAGTCTGGAGCGGACACACTGAGGAGCCATGCCAAGAGTAAGCGATACTTTGACCTGACTATATAAATATTACTTAACAAAAAGTTTGAAATGTTCACTAGTTTTCCACCGAGGTACTTCCTTGAAAACTAGACCAGCTGTTCTTAGAGATGTGAACCCCATAATAAATGGGGTAGAAACCAAGACCAACGTATTCCGCTTAACGATATAGCTTATATCGATAATATACTGCCAAGTCTATAACAAACAAACCTGCATTCAGCCTGATATTTGTCGTTCACTTTGTAATGGAAAATTGAGGTTAATGTAGACTGATTTCATTTTGCACCCACACTAAAGTAAATGGGAATTTGAAAGAGTTACGAGACACACTTGATTTGTGAATTAGAGACACTTTCCTACACAGATGATTGTCTGTTAATTGAGTTTTCTGGGATTGCGTAACTACTCGTTAGGATATTATTTTACTAGACATATAAATTATTATGTTGTTAATAGAGTGGTGGTATTACTGTCTTTACCTTGTCTCCTGGCATTAATATGGTAACAACTATCGCATAATAAATCAAATGGATAAAGAGGGTTCACCACCAGTACATTTAACCTAATCGGATCATAGTTCTGACCGCTTACTCTCTCACTTCATTTTATACAGTAAGAAAAATAGATCCTTAAAGTCTATTTTCCCAGAGTATTTTGTAAATGGACTCTGTGTCTACAAACGGTGAGTGAATATCTGACTGTCTTTATCAGTATTCGCATGGTACCAGTTTTTCTCTATTGAGATCGCAGGTTTTGACGGACTCTTCTGGTTAAACATTGATAAGTTAACCCAAAATCAATTAGATGCTATAAACAATATGTCATAAATCGGTCGTTTGTAGGGAGCATGTGTCCTTGTTCATCTCAATTTAAAATAAAATATATACTTTATAGAGTAAGGGGCGCCCCGGTGGCGATTATGAACGAGCAAATGGTTGCATTTCAGAACAGGGCAGTCAATAGCTGAACAAAGTGTTTACCATCCTGGGATTTTGTTCACGTCATCAAATTGTTTTGGCATGCTTCATGTTGGAAACGCCATAAAGGTTATGTGCTTTAGTATAATTTTAGATTTAATTTTTAAATTGTTAACCTAAACGTTGGTAACTGGTTGTTAAACGTTACGTTAGGGGTATGGATACCATGGTTTTCTAAACAAGAATATATCAAGGATTATAACAATGTGTAACACTCAACAAAAACAACTTTCTTTGATGTTATCATAATTCAACCCTCACTTTGGGTACATTCGATGCAATATACTCAAATATCCCACAAAGCTGGATGATCAAACACTAAAACCGTATAAAACATTGACCGGCCCTTATTGGTAATTTGTACTTCTTGCACTTTGGCTAAGGACAGTTTGTTTGGAGAGTAACAATGCTGTCTTTACTTGTGGAAGATCAACTTTCCAACTTTATCAAAACTCTTCACATGTTATTGCTAAGTTAGCGTGGATTATTGAAAGAATACACCGCCGTCATGAAACTTAAATGCCCTGACTCTTGGCCTAAAACACCAAGCAATGGATCGATCAAGTGTTCAGGCTTCATGCATGTCCTTTTCTGAGTCGTCAATGACCGCTCCACTAACAGTCTAAATGTTGCATACACGCTATGCCTTATGACTGTCTGCTTAATAAATACTACAGCCCTGTCAACTAACAATTTGGCAATAAAATGACTACTTAACATATGACTTTCTTATTGGACGTTGTTAATGTATTTATTTTGTCGACGTATTATGACAGCGTTTATCGGGTTTCAATGATTGTAGGTTTAGGTCAGGTGACATTAAAAATGTACGAATTGACATTTTTTGTTTGTTTGATTGGGGTATAACGTCGTACTCAATGGTATTTCACTTATATGACGACGTGCCACCCCAATGGGTGAAGGAAACTACCCTCAACACCACTGGCAACAAAAAAAAACAAAAAACAGGACGGGACAAATACAGAACAACAGGACCAAATATATTGTATACACCACAAATAGATCGGCTTCCTGTTACCATCTAGCTTTGAGAGCACCAGGGCAACATGAAGCTGCCTCCAACCGCCGCGAATTGACATTGTAATAAGCCAACAACGTTATTGTTCCGCATACTTTTTATTTTACTTTATGAAAATTTAAGCATATTTCGAAAATGGATACTTTAAATTGGATTTCGACCTACAACCGAATTTCCTTACAAATTAAATTGAATCAGATAAAAGCTTTCTTACAATATAAGGTTGAGTTTTTGATTTGCTTTTGATGAAGCTGTTTATCCCTATTAATCGGCTCTCCCCTACAAAGACATTTTCTAGACGTGGTTTTATTGATTTTAATTGTTTTCTTTGTGGTTTGTAACTGATAAGTACAGACTATGATTGATTCTGTCCTCTAAAATGCTATCATTTAATTCAAGGTCACGAAATCAGACTGGCTTTAGAAGACTCATCGCAGACGTCGTCTATAGTGTCCCAAGCAGTCTCTTGTATCCGTCTAGATCAATCTCAATATTACCAGACTGAATTACAGATCAAACCATATTATCGTCACAGCACACAGACGGTATTTCACCGAGAATCAGTAAAGGTCATCATATATTTCCCTTTGTCTACTTTACCCATCTCTTTGCCCGCCCCAGCCTTTCTAAAATACAGGCAAGTGCTTTCACAATTTTAATGATTGCTTTCAAATCTCTGAATCGAATCAAATTAAATAAAGTAATGCATAATTGATCGTTGGGTATATGGTAAATGGCATTAATCTATCCTAAGGCTACTAGTACAGATTATTACATGAAATAACCGTGGAAAGGCTTTTAGAGAATAATGACGTTAAAAATGACAATTTTAAAAAATTTATGTTTTTTAAAGCGTATATTAAACTGGTTGCCATGTTTATCGATTTTAAGGTTTTTAGTCATGTTTTTAAACGTACAAAACGTTTTATCGGTTACCTAATAAAAACAAGCAAATAATCTTCAAAAAAAGGTGGTTTTTTGCTTTTCGTCGGTTGCTTTTATAGTATTTCGGTTATTCTTCTATATACATACACATTCAATAAACGTTCATTGACAATTATTTATTTGTAGCATTACGTGTTAAGAGGAAGGGGCTTTTGCGGAAATGTATACATGTAGTGGCAGACAAGGCTTTTTATTGTTGTGTATCCCATGATGTGAGAGCCTTGAATCTGATTTAAATTAACTAAATTTACCAAAGATTAGTTCTTAGCTAACAATACATAGGCGTTCATTCTGTTGTGATTCAGATAGACACAGATAGACTTTATGGATTTTTGACTGGCACACAACCTACTGAATTTTTCTATGATGATTGCACAGTTAAAGATGTGACTGATGTTATAAAAGATTTAAACCTGTGGCCCCTGGTTACACTCTTAGAAATAATGGTTCTTCAGAAACGAGTTTAGTTCTATATAGTACTGGTTCCACTCCGAAGCCTTGTTATGGTTCTGTATGGAACCATTACGATAAAAGGGTTCGTTAGTATTGTAGCGGAATTGAAATTATCAATTTTTACTCAAAGTTTAATCTGGTTCAGTTATCTCCCTTGAATGTAGCGGAATTGAAAACTCAAAACCACTTCTCGAACTTATGAATCACCCTTGGCTATATTTTCCCTTCGTGTGAGATCTGTCTCACTTCCTGGTAACGTGACAAATTATGATATAG
>JARFOD010021886.1:0-10945 GCA_031763545.1 Mopalia muscosa
GTGGGTTCGATTCCCGGACGGGTTTCAACCTACAAAATTTTCTGAATAGGTATATGTTCTAACTAAGAAAGTGTTATCCCAAAATAACGAAAATACTTTATTTATAGGTGTTCTGCCTTGAGAATGTGAAGCTCAGACGAGTTCTAGTCCCGGCGGAGGCAAGCTAATTTTCTTTCTCTGAAAATGTATCCCCTATAATATACCAGAAGATGTCGACCACAAGGCCCTGTTTGACGATTAGTTCATCAACTTGTAAATGCATGCCTGTAAAACAAATTTTCTCTAAACATTACTCTAAGTTATGATACGATTGGTCGGTTTTCAAATTGACCTACATCTCTGCGGCAGTGTTTATTAACCTTTGGAACTCAACCACTTGAACAAGCAAACTTTTATTTTCAAATAATCATGGTCAAAATGTAGAACTCCTTTATATAGCAGCCCGTATTGGCCAATTTTAAATAAAATACTTGTTCCATACACCAGTCAAACGGTAAAAGGAATTGTTTTCGGGATTAATATGAATGCTTGTATCTCAGTCCGCAGATAAGTCTTTGCTCTATGCTATGTTCTATCACAAAAATACACATAATGGTATGGAAATACTCCTAAAACTTAACGTTTTTACACATAAATTTATTGTAGAAAAGGCAGGTCTGGCCTATACATTATTGAAAATAGCTGTCTTGGCTAAATACATATTGAAACAATATCAAAGGCATAATAGCCGATATACCAATGGATAATTCTGCACTTGCACCCATTAATGGATAGATAATATTTTTCGATGTTGATCAATGCACGGTTCCAAGGTCATGTAGCGGTAATTTCCCGTATGCATGTTTAGCAAGAGAAAGAACGTACTGGATTTGAGCAATAGCCAGTCAAGAAATCCGAAACAATCAATTCAAGGCAGAAAACAGCTAAACATACCGGTAGCTCTAATGTTAGGTTCAAAAGGAAAGTTACCCTTGTGTCTTGATAGGGTAGCTTCAAACTTGGACCGAATAAAAGCAAACAACAGTTCATTCTCGATTTTGTATTTGTCAAAATGAATAGACATTAACACATAAAGTACTGAATGTGAAACAAATGTAAAAGCTTAGCTTTTTTCTATGTATATAGCTACATGTATGGGTTTTTTCATTTTATCGTGTATTGTGTTGGCCTATTTCATAGATCCCAATTCAACAAGCAGTACTAGTTGGATTATGGTTACTACAGCACTTGAAAAAAGTATATGGTCCCCTCTTGCCTAAATTATTTAAGCACGTACTTGCATCGATCCAATGCTATTTAACGATTCAGATCTGTAAACAAACCAGTAATATTTCTAGAAAGCGTATTTGCAACACTTAAAGCGAAAATAGAAAACGCAGTTAATTTGGGGCTTTTTATGCATATTGTCGAAATAATTCAACATAAGGGATGTCCAGTTGTTCTTAACTGATCAAACAGTGTCATTTTGATAACGTTGAGAGTAGTGGTACTGCTTGTATTACGGTCTTCTCGGCGGCAAATCTACATGAGGTGAGCGTTAGTTGTCAACGATAAGGGACTACAAATACAGGGGTCGACTGTAAACAAACCTGAGTAAGTATACTAGTCTAGCAAACAGTTCGCGATACAGCTTTCTAAGCAGGTTAACCTATATGTCAGCTTTCGTCCCAAGAATGTTTAATTGTATCAAGGATAAACGATGACACTGCAAAAAAAAAAAAAAAAGGTCAGGTCACATGTTTTTGATATATCACCAATATAAGTAACTTTCAGCGACAAGCTCCTCTAAATTCTATTGCGCAGGTGCCATCCTAGGTCGAAAATTGGATATATGAGTAGTAGAATCGATGTGACTTAATATGTAATGTGAGCAGGATAATAGTTACTGTGATTCTTTGCAAAAGCACCTTTCCATATACTCCATGAGTCATAGAAAAATGTTTTTAACAAAAACATTTGCATATTGGCGACTAGCTAATAAAGTCATTTAACTATGAACTTAGAGTTAATCTCTTTTAAATTAATTGCCTAATTCGGCCAGCATATCCTTCAACTTACTCCAGCATGGGTCTGTTTTCGTTGAAAATTTTATATAAAGCAGGTGGTTTCGAGCAAAAAAAAAACTATTATCAACAATCGGCTTTTCTGAATAGAGTCGGTAAGGAAAATCTTTCTTTCTTCCGTTGTCTATAGGCGGTAATATCGACTAAATGGTTAAATCTGAGGCAATTCGATAACGTCGACATTCAGCCATGTTGACAAATCTACCCAATCACCAGAGTGAAATGCGTCACGTGACACTTTTCATAGACTACCATGGCCGACAAGAGACAGCTGTATCTTCAATACAGCGTCAAACTGCCTTCACGATACCTGGATCTAGATTAGCCAGGTAACAGCCGACGCTAATAGAGCTTATAATTTAGTAACCATCAAATATGTCTAGCTTTTGAACACAAGACTCCAACTTTGGGGATAAGGCCGCGCCATAACGTTCTTTTCAGAAAATCACGTGGCGGATTACAAATCACAGTTAAGGAACAATCTTCATCATACTCAAGATATGTCCGTGCTCGACTGAGCCGATACTGGACTTCATGCGCAAAACCCATAGAAATGAAATAATTGAAAACGTTTTCCATTCTCAGCTAAGTAGGAATCTGATGCATGCTCAATGCCGTACTCAACGATCCATTGGCTGACTTGTTTAAATCATTTTACTTTAGTGAATACCTTCATATGCCCCTTTCGCTTGTAGTTTGACCGTTAGATATTTAATATGACTAAAACATTGTAATTGTCACAAACACAGCTCCACTCGTATAAATTGCTCTTTACATGTTCTGACAGAAGACCTTCACAATAGCGTTCTGGAAAATACAGTGATTTTGTTCAAGAAACGTTTTATCATCAACACAACTAAGGGGAGCACGATCTCGAGTATTTAAGCACAGAATCTGATTTAGTGTGTTGAAGTGTTTTTGTAACTGCTGCCATAGAAGAATTGGGATGTATTGGTTAAACAATGTTGAGATTTTCATTGTGACGGAACAGACTTTAAATCCGCCAGCCCCTGTATGACTACATGTAGTACAAAAATAGCAAAAGTTTTATTTTCAACAATATGTGTCATTAAAGCCAAACAAGTTCTTTGTTCCCTCTGTTGAAGTGAATGGTCTTCATCTGCAAAAGATATAGCTATGTTCGAAAGAAATAAAGAAAAGAAGATATTTCTATTCACCTGTGGTAGCCTTGGCTCACCGATGTAGCCACACCGCCATTTCCACCGCTACGGTATTTGTGGTGGTACATCATTGAACAGAATGCTTAAACTGTGTTAGTTATATCGACAGTTCAACACTTGTCTGCGTTTTAGAACTAACCATGAGTCCAAATCTATTTAATATACTTATAGAGCTCGTTAAACGACAATTGTCAATCAATCTAATATAGGACGCCAAGCCACGCCCAATTCTCGTGAATGTTGATAGTTGTAACCTTTAACCTTCTGTATCTCAATATCTGTAGAAATCGTTATGCCCTGTTCTCCTTTCATAAGTGTTTTGTGTTCAAGTTACCACAGCTCTGTCCAAATAAGCTCAGCCAATAGTAGCTTTGTATGACTCCACCAATACACTCCACTGCCGTCTATGGCAAGCCGTTTTATTACTTCTACCTGTATTCTACATATGTTGAATTATTTTCCACATATCTGAAATCCTTTTCCATATATGTGAAAAAATGACTTGTTTACATATGTGGAAAAGAATTTCGTATATGTGGAAAAGAATTCACATCTATGGAAAAGAATTTTACATATGTGGAAAATAATTTAACATATGTGGAAAAGAATTTCAATTATGTAAAATAAAAAGGTGAGTGAAACTCTTTTGTAGATATCTGAATTAAAAGCATCCACGACCTCAATTACAGACTTATTTCTCGCAGCCTGTATTTAGCGGCAATGAATTTGCCCAAAAAGTACAATCTGATCGGAAGAACATCCACCCTCTACATTTCTCAAAGCATTAGTTATTTTCTAGCCGAGAATAAATTAGGAAAACTACACTTATTTAATAGGCTTACATGTACATTTACGATCGATTCTGTAGCGATCATTACTACCTCTGATTCGTCAGGAAAATAAAATGATGTAGACTACAATAACAGTACTGAATAAGAATAAACCCGTTGCTTAATCTGATATTCACCCTTTATTTGGCACCTTAATTTGCATTTTTAATAATAAAATTCATGGTTTGGTATTGTTGGCTGCAGGCTAAACATATCGGAGCCTTCGACATGTGGCAGTCTGCACTCAATGACCTATATACAGCATGCATCATTGTCTTCGCCTTGTTTTGTTGTTGCTGTTATCTTGCTACCTTTGACAAATTCTTTGATCAAATTGACTTGGGAGTGTGCTCTGCTGCGGCTAAACTTGCACGGCATGTGGAATATATTCTCATCGTCTTTGGATTCGTCTTTACAGTCTACACAAGACGATAGGAGCACAAATGATGGTTGGATATGGTCCCTTGCTCTGGGAGAGAAATCATTTCTCAGTTTTGGGATAAGTGGAACTCTTTTGTACTTATCTAAAATAAAAGTTTATTTTACATAAGGGATTTTTTTTTTCACATATGTGAAATGGTTAGATTTTGGTGTTTTATTTTACTTATATGGAAACAGATTTCACACATGTTGAAAAGATTGTAGAAAAGAATTCTAGATATGTAAAATAAATTTTATTTTACATATGTGAAATTCTTTTTCACAAAAGTGAAAATCTACACATATGTGGAAAAGAATTGTACATACGTTTGAATATTCCGGTATGGAGTGGTTTAACTAAACTCACAAGTGAAAGAGCGACGAAAAATACTTGATACATAATTATAAATTATATTTTCTAAGCTTTCGGAGGTAACTATCTCCATCATCAGAGAAATGGCAAATGCCATCTTTTGCTCGTTGGCTGTCCAACAACTCAGTGTCTCCAACTAGTGCTATGGCAAGCTTTGATGTATGTAACTTATTCACCAACATACCAGTTCACGAAACCATAGATATTTTTCTTGATAAAGTTACCCCAAATTCTCAATCAACGTTTCATGGGTACACAAGACGTCAGTTAAAACGTGCCCTTCTACTATCTGTAACTGATACAACATTTAAGCTTAACCAAAACTGCTTTGAACAAATCGATGGAGTAGCTATGGATGGGATCCCCCATGGCCCCCATAATAGGGAAAATCTTCATGAACTGGTTTTACCATAAATCCATAGAACCTGTCAAAGAATTGTACAAAATCAGTGTATATAAACGCTATGTCGATGACACTTTCTTGTTATTTAAACAAATTTCAAATGTTACACACTTTCAAGAATACCTAAACTCGTGCCTAAACATCAAATTCACGGTCGAACATCAACAAATTAGACAGAATTTTCCAAACCAATATATTTAGGAAACCGACCCAAACTGGGTTAAACACCAAGTGGACCAGTCTTGTTCCAAACAAACATAAAGCTAATCTAGTTAAAACCCTAGTTAATAGAGCTTAGAAAATCTGTAACACTTTTCAACTCTTTTCTGACCAAATAACACATATAACATCAGTACTCAACCAAAATGGTTTTCCAGAATGGTTCTATGATAAAATCATCAGTAATTGTATCACAAAGTGTTTAAGTCCGGACCCCCAAAACCCCACTCTATTTGACCGAGAAAAAAAACTCTCTTTGTAAAACTACCCTATATCGGCCCAGCTTCAATTCGCCTAAGTAATAAATTGATCTCTATGTGTATGTAAATCTATCCGTTGTGTCAACCTAATATCCTTATTCAATACACCTTGTACCATAGGTAGCTATTTCAATTATACAGACCAAGAAGATGAAGACTGAAGATCAGAAGTTTAAAAACTTAACTGTGGAGAATGCAAATCAATGCATCTTGACAAAACAATGAGACACATTCAAGACCGCATCTCAGAGCATAACATCACCAGTCTTACATATAAGAATTCAGTATTTGGTGACCACTGTTTAATAACTGGCCACACCCCACATAAAACTTACTACTCTATTATTGATACTGCCCCCACTGATCGTATTCTCAAATGAAAGAATCTATTCATATTAACAATCTTCGACCAAATCTCAACAACACAATTTCTTCAATCCCACTGCATTTATTTCATGTTTGAATTTCCCCTCTATATTATATGTACATGTATATTCCTTTGTATAGAGTTTTGTCATTACTTTCACATTGTCCTAACCTGTCTTTCTATAATGGAAGTTTTTGATATGAGCTACCACTAATTGTCATCCTGGTTATAATTCATATTTGCTACCCCACCGTTTTGTCTATATTCCTTTGTATGTTTGGTTTGTTGTCAGCTTGGGCTGCTCACTCATCTCAATGTAAGCTTATGTCCTTTCAACATACTGTCAGTATTGTTCTGTCTCCCATGACTATCCATTGTTAGTTAGGCCTATATATAAGCCATATACACATTGTTTGCTTGCATTTGCCATTTCTCTGATGATGGAGATAGTTACCACCGAAAGCTTAGAAAATGTAATTTTTTAATTATGTATCAAGTATTTTTCGTCCCTCCATTACTTGCATATTGTACATAAGCAAAATAAAAGCAAAACTTATCCGACATATGTAGAATAAAGGCAGAAGTGATAAAACGGCTTGCCTTAGCCGTCGTATATTTACGGAAGACAATGTAGTGTATTGGCGGTGTAATACAAAGCTAAATCCAACACATGAAGAAACGATTCCCGCCTCACTTGTTATATTCCGGTATTAGTGCTATACAATGCACTGACGTTAAGAGATGGGTCCCATTCTCCTTACATATGTAACGAGTTACTAGCCAACGACAGGAAGTTAGGTACAGAACATAATCAATAGAAATGTCATTGATTTGAATCGATTTAAATAGCTGATTGTACCGAGAATTAAATGGAAGCGGTCACTGCATTTATTTCGAACAATGCATCATAAGAATATGACCGAAAAATAGATGCAGCAGTCTTATTTACATCTTACTGAGGTTTTACCGTTAATTCCGTCTTTTCCGTCCACGTTGAAATCGAGGCACATTCCGTAGTCAATTGCATAAGTCAGACTGGCAAACGTGCAGTCATAAGCTTCCGACCGATAAGTAAGTCTCTTTCTGTTTAACGAACGATATAATTAAATGATATATCTGATACCATTGAGGACAACTGTTCAATGTTACATCAACCTGTAATACAAATCTATTTATGATGTATTTCGGAACAGGTGAGCCTCTTTCGTGCGCAATTCTTTGAAGTAATTCAATCTTTTTTTCACAATTTGTTTATAATATTGATATAAAACTGACCCGTTTTAGGTATGTTGCGCAAATAACAATGTATATAGATTGTGAAATATACCAGTTTTTTTTATATAAAATTGACAAGATCTAACCGAGTATCCTTAATACTACTTCTCGTAGATTTCATAATCTCCGTTTTCCATTTGATAGACGTCCGGCTTGGCTGGTCATGTTAACTTTATTGTGATTTAGTGGGCAAATATAATGGAATGAGGTGTATTTCTGGTTGTAGTTGGAGGAGCAGATAGCCAGCGTTAACTGCGATTAAAACTGGAAACTGTCTTACCTCCATGCCTTACCTACAGCCCGCCGGTCATAAGGCAGGCCCATTTTTAATGTAGTGATATTCGTTGAAACAAATTACAGCTGTATAAATAAATACACCGGGACTATGATTTGACGTCAAGCAGCTGTAGATCAATGCAACTCGTTTCTTTAAAGTTACTAAAACGTTTCATTATTAAATTTGTGTTTATTATTAAACGTTGTGCACTGACACATTTTCAAATTTTTAAGCTGCTTGATTTACGTAATTGTGGCTTAAAGTAGGGCGCCGCCTCGTGACATCCTGGTAAGATGATGACGGCGCGCATTTATCCCAAAGTTCCCAGTCTGCATTGAAAAGCTATATGGTACTTGGTGGTAACCAAATGGATATATTTTGGTTTATTTTTTGATAAAGACTTTCAGTTCAGTTGCCACTTTCCAGAACTTAAACCCCCAATAAAACCCAAGCCATTTAGTCATTCAGCTCATGTTAAATATGACTTACGTATAGATCTAGACTCTTACTGGAGAGCCGCATCAATTTGTCATCCACAAACAATTACATCTCTGTCATCAGAGAGGCAAAATATTTAGTAAAAACACAAGTTTAACACCGTGGGCTAAGTCCCCGCTCTCAACGCGCACTGACTTTGTAGTGTGTTTGTTTGATTGGAGTCTTACACCGAACAAAGGGTTTTTCTACACACAAAGATGTAATAGGACACACACAGAAGGACACAAAGACACCACAAACAGATCGACTTTGTGTTTCACATACGGTCTGAGAGCAACAAATCTGCTTAATGTATTCCTATCGATATCACCATTTCTTATTGTCGGTAATTAATGTCCTTTTCCGCCAGACAATATCTAAAGCTTTTAAAACCTCAAGGAAAACGTAGAGTAAATACCCTTTGTTTCAGAAGAAATTTCATTTGGGCCATTCAGGAGTAATGTGCTGCTCTTTGGCTGAACGATTGCTTCTAAAACCTCTCTCTACAGCATAATATATCATGTCTATTCACTAACAACGTTAGCCTTGGGCTGATCATTGTCTCCATGGGAAAGCAAAGTGCGCGTTAATGCACTAAAACACTATGAAGTAGGTATCGGTGAATGTTTAGCTGGTTTGAGCACTGGTAACCGTATCATAGATAACAGCGCATATATTTGAACTAGAGATTTACATTGTTGACCAGATATTTTTTAGGGGTTTCAGCTTGAACCTCATGCGATAGTGCTGTTGTTAAGCCCACCTTGCGTCATTTTGACGCCGAGTCAAAACCGAGCCGCCAACAAAAGACAGAAAATAGAGATCTTCCGCTGCTTCAAAAGTAGATCTCTGTGCATATTCAAATGTATGTGTTCTGTGTACGTCTGTGTTTGTATGATTTATGATGATCATATGTTTTCTGACTTGAATCTGATCTGTTTCCCATAAATACCATGATGGCACTCCTACAAACTCATACGTATTATAAATTCTCACGCTAGAGTCAATCTCCGCTCATAGATATTTCAATGCGTGAAAATAGTTTAATATGTTTCTATGTTCGTCCTTTGAAACTGGTTCCTATAAGTTACAATGCATGGAATACTTATTCCAAACAGCCCTACCTTCGAAAATATATATTTCTTACTATAGTATTATTCTCATACTAATTAAATTGCGCCTCGATTGATATTACTCTACCCATATTCAGATTGAAGAACTCATTTGATATAACTCATACTCAAATCAAAAGATTGCCATGATACTATAGTTTCTTTATCTGTACTCAGTTCAAAGAACCTCACAAAATATTACTTATTTATCATTAAATAAGTTTAACGTTTCACTGACGACATAAGCGGGTGTAAATGTATATTTGTCCAATTCACTCTTCAAAAGTGTAAATATCTTGTTGGTCTGATATACAGACCTCCTGGAAAGGAAGTCGCTTGTTTTAAATCTGCTTTGAATAATCTTCTTCTCCGATGCAAATCTGAAACTACAACATAGATCTCTCCAAAACAGATAAACATTGACCTTCTAAAGAATTCTTAGATACAATGAAATCATTTTATTTCTTTCCTCAGATTACCAAACCAACTAGGGTAACCATTAACTCCGCTTAGATACAATGAAATCATTTTATTTCTTTCCTCAGATTACCAAACCAACTAGGGTAACCGTTAACTCCGCTTAGATACAATGAAATCATTTTATTTCTTTCCTCAAATTACCAAACCAACTAGGGTAACCGTTAACTCCGCTTAGATACAATGAACTCATTTTATTTCTTTCTTCAAATTACCAAACCAACTAGGGTAACCGTAAACTCTGCAGCCTTAATAGACAATATTTTTACTAACTTTCATAATCACAACCTGCTCTCCGGAATTTTACTAACCGATATAACCGATCATTTCCCCATTTTTCATATTCTTACCCTAAAGGATATAACACGTACCATCCCTCATGCCACAATATCATTCGCAAATAGGCTATACAAACTCCGAAAAGCAACACTTTGAGCTTGAATTGCAACAAACTGATTGGGAATCCCTTCTCTGATACAGATTCAGCTATAGAAACGTTTTCTGATAAATTAAATCAACTGTTTACTAACTGTTTTCCCATTACTACAATTCATACTAATAAGAACAAAATTATTAAATCATGGATTTCTCCTGGATTTCTGTCATCGATTCACCATAAAAATAAATTATATCGAGCACAATTAAAAAATAAGTGTGACAAAAACCGTTCATTATACAGATCTTATCGTAATAAATTAAATAATACTATTCGCTATGCTAGGAAAAATTACTTTGATAACAAATTTAATCAATTCAACCAGGATACAAAAAATACATGGAAAGTGCTTCAAGAACTTCTGAACAAGAAAAAACCCAAATCACCTACTACATTTACCATTAATGGAATTGAAAGTAACGAGAATGTATCTATAGCTAACGGTTTTTGCGACTATTTTGGCTCTGTTGTTTCTGAATTAGACTCACAAATACCTGTAGTTGACTGTTTATTCTGACTTCCTTGATGATTAAGTGCCGGACAGCTGTGTGTTTGCTGACGTATCCCCAGGTGAAGTCATGTCCGTAATATCGGACCTAAAATCCTCCTCTGCCCCAGGGCCAGGGATAGACGGGATCAGCATGTTTAACATCAACATTAACATCAACTGACTACCTGCTGGCTATTACCACAAACCAATTGGCGAAAGGCCAACAGATCAATTTGCAGGACTGTGCAGATGTGTATTTGAACTGAACAGTAGACATGGGAAACA